>VSMD01023413.1:0-111182 GCA_008750895.1 Mirza zaza | reverse complement strand
TCAGCTGTCACACATCTCGGCCTGAGCTCGGCAGGCCCATCCCGCCCTCCCCGCTCTCTCCCACCCCAGGCTCTTGCGAAGGGGCTACCAGCACCACGTGGCGGTTTCACACCGAGACGGGAGACACTTTTGTTCTGTGAGACATACCTGCTGGCGACGTCCCCGCCTGGCCTCGCCACCGAGGCAGCTCGTGGACGCGATGTCTCCCGAGGTGGCCCAGGGAGACGCGGGGATGGCGCGGGGTAGTCGTCTGCAAGGCCACAGCCCTCGCGCTGGCTCAAGTCCAAACCAGTGGCCCGCGGAGGACAGCCAGGCTGGCTGTGGGTGTGGCCGTCAGTGGCACGTGGTTCTGGTGGGGACAGCTGTTCCCCAGGCAGGGGAGGCCGTGCCCTGTGTGGATGGCCGGGTGGGGGAGCGTGGGGTGTGGGCCGTGCCCAAGAGGAATCCAGGACTTTGTGTTTTTTTTGAGACAGAGTCTCACTCTGTTGCCCAGGCTAGAGTGCCGTGGCATCAGCCTAGCTCACAGCAACCTCAATCTCCTGGGCTCAAGCGATCCTCCTGCCTCAGCCTCCCGAGTAGCTGGGACTACAGGCATGCGCCACCAAGCCTGGCCAATTTTTTCTATATATATTAGTTGGCCAATTAATCTCTTTCTATTTGTAGTAGAGACGGGGTCTCGCTCTTGCTCAGGCTGGTTTCAGACTCCTGACCTCAAGCAATCCGCCCGCCTCGGCCTCCCAGAGTGCTAGGATTACGGACGTGAGCCACCGCAGGACTTTAATTGTTAGAACCAGTTCTCCTCTCTCGCCATGACTGTCTGCCAGCCTCAGCGGTGGCCCCGAGCCGGCCGTGCACCGGTTACTGGGGTGCGGGGGCCCGAGTTGCGGGGTGTTTCCTTGGCCGGCGGGCGGTGAGTGCCGCCCACTCCTTCATCCTGCTCTTCCTCTTGGGGACCAGCCCTGGAATTTTCAGGCTCTGCCGAGGTCCCCGTGCTAACTATTGACACAGACTCACTGCTTAGATTAATTTTAGCATTCAAACAAAATTGGCTTCCCTTAAGCCTGTCTCCGTTGTTGAGATAACTTTGCACCGAGCAACACAAAATGTGCTGTTGGTAAGATTTGCGTGGAAGACTTATTTTCCCTTTCTCTTTTTATGGTTGGGGATTGACTTAAGGAGCCTGTGAGAGGAAGTAGAACGGGTTCCACGGGTGTACAAGAGGCAGTTTGTACATCCTAGAACCCCTTAATACAGACTAAAGGTGGGTCGGGACCGGGCTCTGCTGGCCTCCCGTGAACTCAGGGGCGCCGCGGGCGGAGGGTGACCATTTTAAACACAGCTGCCCTGTGTCTGCTTTGCTTCCAGCTGCAGCCTCTGAATGGGTGACTCACAGAAGCCTCGTGACAGGTAATTAATATGATCGTTGCCGAGGCCGGGCGCGGTGGCTCACGCCTGTAATCCTGGCACTTTGGGAGGGCAAGGCAGGAGGATCACTCAAGGTCAGGAGTTCGAGACCAGCCTGAGCAAGAGCAAGACCCCCATCTCTACTAAAAATAGAAAGAAATTAGCTGGACCACTAAAAATATATATTAAAAAAAAAAGATCATTGCCGAGAAGTCTCCCATGGCCCTCGCAGGGTGCCCGGATATGGAGAGAGGGTCACAGGTCCGAGAGTCCTGTCCCCTCTGCCTGACGCACGTCTGCAAAAATGGGATCTGGCCGCCAAGACCCTTCCCGAGGACGAGGACACAGAAGGAAAGGCGATTTTGGCCTCATGTGATGCCCCGGTGGGGGCCTGGGTCAGGTGGCCCGGGAGGACGTGCCAGGACCTTGCTCCGAGGGAAGGTCCCCGTGTCTCCTCTCGTCTCCCCACGCTGTGTCATCTGTCTACGGGGAAAATGGCCATTTGTGCAGTGTCAGAACGAGAGCTCGTACAGCAGAGAGAAAATATTCAAGGCAATTCATATTAAAGAACAGATGTGAGATAGATGCCTAAAAGAAGCTCCTAAGAAAGCAAAATCCGTCCGGTAATCTGTCAACTTTCATTGTCTTTTCCATCAGCAGCTCTTTAAAATTGGAGACGCAGCAGAGGGGAGAAGGAGGGGTCAGAGTGGGGCGGACAGCGAATGATTCGGGGTGAGACGGGGTGAGGGGTTGGAAGCTGTGGTGAGTGCCGGGGCTCGGCCTGGCCCAGGGCCTGGCGACTGCAGCTCCACACGGCAGGGCGCAGGGGCCCCACAGTCCCCGTCTGAGCCATGACTGCCACCAGGGCAGACCCACGACCACCTGACACGGGAACTATTGCGGCCAGCCCCTGGCGGGGTTCTGTGGGAGAGAAGTTTGGAGGCTTCAGCGGGGAGACCTGGAGGAGGAAAGGGCCATCACAGTGTCCCGATTGCCGCGTCAAATGGATTTTGCATTTTTCCTGGAAAGATGTCAATAGGCCGCTTCTCCAAGGAAATCCGTTTCCTCAGGAAACAAAGCAGAACGCAGAGCCTGGAACCCGGTTCGTTGTTCGCGGCAATGTCAGCCAGCATTTCTGCCAGCGGGGCCTTGTCCATGAGCAAAGGTCCCCCGAGCCGCGGCATTTCCAGTGCTGGGATTTGTCGCTTTGTCACGCTGAGAACCATAAAACAATTGTCTCCTCTTTCTCCCCATCCCCACCGGCGCACATGGGAAGCTCACAGTTTGCAGACAGGTCAAGTCCGTTTATAAATTGGGCGTCAAACACGGGAAACACTTCTTTGGTGCAAGCGATATTAGAGGCACTAGCACAAATGCTCAGATAATGTGCATACATATCATGTACATAATATACATGTACATAACATGCGTACATGCACGGCATGACCATGCCACCTCAGGCCAGCCCGCAGAAGCTGAGCCACACCTCGGTTGCTGAAGTATTTAAATTGGTTTAAACGTTTTCTTCGTAACGGGCATCACCACCTTTTAACCCAGGCCTCCCCTGGGGTGGGGGTCTCGGCCCCTTCTGGCTGAGGGCCCCAGGGCTTCCCCGTGCAGAGGATGGGGGGGGGGTGGGAGTCTCAGTGACGGGTCTGCCAGCTGCCGGGCGGGCCCGGGAGAGGAACAGGCTGGTTGCACTGGGCCCCAGCTCTCCGTGCGCCCCGCGGTGCTTCTCGGCCAGAGTCCCCCCCCCCCTCAGAGCATCCTTCTAGATCACCCTTACCCTAAAACACAGGTGTGGTGGCGTCTCCGCCCCCTCGAGCCACCAGGGTCCCTTCACCCACCCCCTCACCCTGTGACCTCATGCTGAGTCTCTTCCCCGCGCCGGGAGGTGTCACGAGGACTAAAAGGCTGGAAGAAAGTGTTCCCTGCACATGGGACCCCAGGGACTCCCGGTGTGACTTAGACACCACCGTGTGGGCTGCGCCAGGCTGGCGCCTACGCCCCACCGCTCTCGGCCTAGCCAGCCTCCACGCGGTTGGACGCCCAGCCTCACCCACGTCCTCCCACCCCCGCCTCTGCACGTGCCCTTCTGCACACACGTCCCGGGTACCCGCCCCGGCCCCTGTGGCTTCTGGATGTCTGCGTGACCTTGAGGGCTCCGCTCAGATGTCCCATCCACAAAGCCCTCCCAGCCCTGCCGGGGGACGCGCCGGCCCTCCACACCATCTGGGATTTACATGGCGTGATGGGTCCCACCTGGAGACTTCTGGCACCTGGGTAAAGGTCGTCCAGAGCTCTTCCCTGCAAGCTGTAACGTTACGGGCAATGTGCGTCCTCCCAGCAGCGAGCACAGAGCCAGGCTCTTAGCGGGTGAGGAAGGCAGGTTTGGGGAATGCATGCTACGGTCTTGAGAGTCTAACCTTTTAGTTTGTTATGTATGTATCCATTGCCTCACAGCGTCTGAACACCTTGAGGGCAAGGATTGTCACTTCTCAGCTTTCTCTCAACGGAGAAGAGCTAGCGACACTTGTTAAATTCATGGATTATGCATGTATTATGTATGTGCATCTATATGACTGTATGCCAATTGCCACATATGTCTATAGAGATCGTACTAACAATAGTATGAATGACAGGTGTCACCTGCTTCCTGCTTGCCAACACGCGTGCATCCGTGTGCATTAGCTCAGCAGGTGTTGCAGTCACCCCAACTTTAACAGAGGCACCAGGAAATCACACGACTCACCCAGGTACACAAAGGAGTGAGTGACACAGCTCTGAGTGGGCCTCGCAGATCTCAGCTGAGCGTCTTTTGCTTTGAAATTGACTTTGCACAAGCTGCCTACTCTGTATCCCGTGGGAGGTCTGATTCCTTCTCTGAAAATACCCAGAGCGCACAGTTTCGGTTGCTCCTAGCTCCATCCATCTTTCAACCTTCCCCCCACCCGGGGGCCTCACTTACGGCGGGAAGGTGGGTGGGTCGAAGGCTGATGGGTGGGTGGGAGGGGGAGTGAGTGAGGGGGCCAGGGCATTTGTCCACAAAGCCCTCAAATGCCGCCTGAGCCTATCAAGGCCCTGCCTGGTCCCCTCTGAATTCTGACTGCATATTTTAAGGGACATGTATTGAAGGTGCCATTGTCCCTTAGGCTGCATTCTGGCGCCATGTCTTGGAATATTTGTTCTGCCAAGAAAACAATAGCAAGTTCTGTCGCTGGAATGATAATTTATCTTTGTGTCTGCCTTCATTGCGTTTGGCTATTATTTATTGTGGTGCAGGGTACTTGTTACAAGACCTTGAAAGAAATGCTAAGAATCATTGTTCTTTGAAATAAAAATCTGTATTTCACTGAAGCACGTTGAAATACGCACTCAGGATCCCAGGAGCAGAGACAGGTGGTCGGGAGTGCGTGCTGAGCCGTGTTTGGGGGTGTCCTCTCCCTGGGCTGGCGGGGCAGGTGCGGTGGGTATATCTGGGGCATCTGGTTCCACCGTGAGGGTCTGGTGTGTCTGGAGGTGCCCGCTGGCCTCCACCGAGCACAAACCTCAGTCTAAATAATTTTGAGGAGTCATACAGTCCTGGTGCCAGGGAAGCTAGCGTGGTCTGCATCTTTGTCGGCCTTGCCCTACATCTGTTCCTAGTTTCTTCTCAGACAGCGTTAGAAGGGAGTCGGTTACAGTTTCTGTAAAGTAGGGGTCGTTGGTTCTAGGGTAGATTTTCTCTTTTTGGTAACGTCAAGGAGACCCTGCGTATCGGTTTTGCTCTTACGAGCTACTGAAGCGCTGTAGCAAAGTCTACCCAGGGTATTTTTTGCCATGCTGTGTAGTTGTTAATATTTACAACAGCGCCGTATTAGCTGATGTTAACGAGAAAAGCGCTCTTCACCGACACGCGCCTTCCACCTCGCGCTGCTCTGTTCTGCCTCGACGTCCGCACTCAGGAGCAGCCTGGTCCCCACGTTCGGCTGCACGCTGGGAAGACAGGCGGTGCCAGTGTGGTCCGTGTGCCGCGTTCCCCCACCCACGCGTGTCCTCCTGAGTTGGGTGCCTCCAGTCCTGTGTGTTGAAAAAGAAAATGAAAAACCGTTTTCCCTGCGGAATCCTCACTGCCCACTGCAAACCCGTGGAGTGGAGCTTGGAGCCTCGATTCCGGTTCCAAAAGCCTCTTCTTAGCCCAAATCCCATCCACTCCTAGGAGGTGGAGGGCGTGAGCTTTTGAATATGCAGAGCATACACGACTTCATTTTAAAGGGCAAAAATTATATGATGTTCCCAGCGTAACCAGCTCAAATGCACAGCACTTCTCCCCAAATGGCACACAGACTCTGAAACCCTGACATGATGATGATCTGTCAAGGATTTCTGCCTCCCAGAAAGCACTCGGAACACGGAGTGTCTCCTTATTTAAGACTGAATTTAGCTCAGTAGCAAGCGCGTTCACGCTGCGGTGTCACCGTGGGGACGTGCCTGCGGCCAGTGCTCACGGATGCGCTATGACTTCAGACCTTCTCCTCCGTGGGGTTTTCCCGCCTGGAGGCTCCCCGCCCTGCCCGGGCCCGCTGCGTTCTCAGACAGCCTTCTGCTGTCACGCTGGGGACGCTGACGGTGACGTCATAGCACGTCTGAGCACCAGGAGGGTGGCTGAGATGCCAGGTGTCTCATGCCTCTCCTCCCCTCCCCTGGCCGTAAGCGTTGCCACCGGCACGCACACGCTCATCCGTGTGTGACGCGGGTTGATTTCACGTGCCACCTTGACGGGGCCTTGGGCGCCCCGATATTCAGCGGAGCGTTATTTGGGAGCATCTGGGACAGTGCCTGTGGATGAGGCTTAGCTCCTCAGTGGACGGAGCGAGCAAAGCAGTTCACCTCCACGCGGGTCGGCCTCCTCCACGAGTGGAAGGCCTGCATAGAACAAAAGAGCCGCCCTTCCCCGGAAAGAGGGTCCCTCCTGCCCAGCTGACTGGGCCGCGACGTCCCGCCTCTGGACGGGAAAAGCCACCGCTGCTCTCCCGGCTCCCGCTCCCGGGCTGCGTGCAGAGGTCAGGCTTGTCCACCTCCCCAAGTGTGTGGCCAGTTCCCGAGATAAATCTCTCTCCCTTTGTCTCTCTCCACCCCGTCTCTGTCTCTCTCTGTCTCTTTTTTTTTGAGACAGAGTCTCACTTTATTGCCCAGGCTAGAGTGAGTGCCGTGGCGTCAGCCTAGCTCACAGCAACCTCAAACTCCTGGGCTCAAGCAATCCTCCTGCCTCAGCCTCCCAAGTAGCTGGGACTACAGGCATGTGCCACCATGCCCGGCTAATTTTTTCTATATATATTTTAGTTGGCCAATTAATTTCTTTCTGTTTATAGTAGAGATGGGGTCTCGCTCTTGCTCAGGCTGGTCTCGAACTCCTGAGCTCAAATGATCCCCCCACCTCGGCCTCCCAGAGAGATAGGATTACAGGCATGAGCCACCTCGCCTGGCCTCTTTCTGTCTCTTGCTCTTCCCCCACCCCCTCAAGTGGCTCCTGCTGACTTTGTTTCTCTGCAGAGCCCTGACCAACTCCCTGCTGTACCCGGCTTTCTGTTTGGATGGTGAAAGAGTGAATTGGGGTTAAAGCACTTTTCATTTCGTTGCAGGAAGTATCAGGACAGTGAGGGCCACAGAGTAGGGTCTCTGCGTACACAGACAGGGAAGATTTCAGGTTTTGTTTTGACTTCCTGATATTCGCCTGGGAGTAGCTTGACTTTCTTGTAATGTATCTGTTATTTCCTTAAGCTATCTGGACTGTCTGCACGTCTAATGTAGGATCTGATACGTTATTTAAACCTTTTTTTTTTTTTTTGGTGACACACAGACTCACAAACACAAGAGCTGACGTTTCCCTTTTTCAACTCAGGGGACAGAGACGCTCTTAGGCCAGACCCTGGTGCCCAGTTAGGATGCTGGGAGGGATGTTAGCACCATTCATTCCACCCGTTTTCCCTCAGCGTCCACAAACAGAACTTCGTGTCGGTCTGAGTTGAGTCTCTGACGAGTGGGAGACCAATCCTGTCCCAGAGTGACCGCAGCCACCCAAACGCGGAGTCAGCGAGAGATGTGGTGGCCGGGACTCGTGTTGGCTGGAGTGTCCGGGGGTGGGGTCTCTCCTCCCCGGGGAGGAGCGCTCTGCGCAGCGTGCGGGGGCCTTTGGCAGGGACATGCGATGGCTGCTGCACCCCACGCCCCCCTGTTCTGTGTGGTCAGCGGGCGCTGGGCGCCCGGAAAAGAAAGGACGTGTGTTTGGCCAGGCGGGATGTGATGAGTCGGCGCTGGCTCATGCCCCCGGGGCCCGGGCGTTGGCACGTGGGTCTCCTGGCATTCGCCTAGCCGAGCACTCATGGCCGTGGCCCGAGGACAGAGCCGCGCACACGGTCACGCCCCCGCCCCCGCCCCCGCCCCCAGCGGCCGCCCAGCCTGCCTTGGTGAAAGAATGGGAAATGTCTGCTAGAGGATTTCATTTTCACAAAGAGTGACCTGGCAGTTTTTTTGTTGTTGTGTTTTGCTTGGGTTCCTGGTGGAACTTACTGGAAGACTGTGGGCACCCCACCTAGAATAGCGATGCTGGGTGCAGACAGCTGGGTTCAGAGGTGTTATGTCCTACGTGAAAACAGTCACCTCACATTCTCTTTTGGATTCTGTTATTCTGATGATAAAGGAAGGTCTGGGCTATGTCCCTGGCTGCCTGGGCATGCCGGGTTCCTGCCGCCCCGCTCCCAGGTCTGTTCCCGGCTAAACCCGCTGATAATCGTCACGCCCAGGAAGGCGCAGTGGTAAGCCCGTCCTGTCTCCCCCGTAGTAAGCGGTTCTCAACCACAACTCACCCATGATCCCCTTTTCTTCTACGGTGAAGGGCCAGTGAGCTGAAAAGAGCAGTGGTGGAGACTTTGGTTTGACTCAAAGGTGGAGATGAACACTTTGGGTATGTTCCAGTGATTGTAGAACGTCCATTCCCATCATGTCGTTATGGGAGGAAAGTCGTTATGGACTCACAAGCCAAGAGGAATGAAAGTACAATAACCGCAACATCCACAGCCGGTAGTCTATGGTGCAGAGGAGTCAGTTTGGATGGATTTGCCACCCAGTGGGCGAGGCTGTGCCTGAGGCCCGGGAGGGACCCTCCAGCGGCAGTCTGGGTGGAGGCAGGCTGAGCCACCAGCGCCCCAGGGGCTGGAGCCAGGACCCTGAGCAGGAGGGAGACACCTGCTCGTGCCGTGTCCTGCGGTCCGGGCACAGGCTGCTCACGGCAGCCCACAGCCTGGCTCCCAAGGGAGAGCGTGTCAACAGTCTCTGGATTAGAGGAGAAAGAGGATCAGAAACCGCCTCTTTTTCCCCTGAGATTTACAGCCTGCACTCACTGCCCCGCTGCAGTCCCCAGAGCCCCCTTCCAGCCGTCACGCCCTGGGACCCCCCCCCATCAACCCCCTCGGCCGGCCCTCCTCATCTCCCATGATCTGCCTGACATGTGCTGTTACCTGCCAGCAAAGTGACCGCAGCCACCGCTGTGACTGCGCCGGGATGCGGGGACATGGCTGGGTGAGGAGGGGGCGCTCTCGGTCCCTGGTGATTCCTTGTCCTCTCCCAGAATAAAGAACCCTGAGACATGGAGGGACAGGGGCGGAAACGTGTCTTACGCAGAGATGCGCGAATAGTTTGGACTTGGACTGCGAGGAAACACGTTCACCTGCTCAGGCCGGGTGCTCCTGGCTCAAGCTGTCGCAGTATATTGGAGCCCCAGTTGCTGGAGAAATTGGCAGTTTTTCCCCGGTGCTGAGTGAACTGATGCTGTCTGCTGTCCCTTGAACAGTATTCTGGCTACGAGGGGGGAAAGTACGGAAGCGGCAATTCCCTAAAGCCCCTTCAAACTCAGATTGCATAGATCACCAGTGTATCTCTGTACAGCCGGAGACTCGTCTCACGTGGAGCGCCCCGCGCACACGTGCGATCTGCGTGTTTCTAAGGCGTGCGCTGGACAGAGTGTCTGCCGGGCACGGAGTCAGAGTCGCCATCATAGGCGGGCTTCTCCCGGGGAGGGAGGGTCACACTTGTTTTCTTTAAAAAAAAAGTCAAAACCAGGACTCGGAGACGGCGTGTTGGTTTGGCCGCCGGGCCGCAGCGCTCCTGGGTGAGTGTGTCCACCGGACAGAGGGACGGACGGACGGAAGGCGCACAGCCCTGCGAGGGCCGGGCCTCAGCACCCAGCTGCCCTGTGTCCGCGCCACTCGGGGCCCCGTGACAGAGGTCGAGGCTGTCCCGAGCGCCTCTCTCTGCGTCCCCACACAGGATGCGGGTCTGCAGCTGCGGAGAGGAGCAGGCGCGGGACAGACCTTCCTGTGGGACTGCCGCCCGGCCAGCAGCTCCAAGTGCAGGGTTCCTCCCCGTTCCCATCCCGTCCTCGCAGCAGAAGGGGCAGGGTACGCTCTGTGTCACGTTCGCTTTACGGAATGGACTGGCAGTCGGGGAGCATGCCAGGCACGCGGCTTGAAACACAAGTTAAAATCCACGCGAACTAGTGAAACTTTGCCAATCTCTTCCTTCTGGGAAAGGGGCTTGGTAATTTCCTGGGTAATCACTGGAGCAATGCTCAGTATAATGAGAAAAATATGCTGCTCTGTGGGAAGAAGTAGCAGAAAGCTGAACTTGTGAACTGCTCCAGTTGCCTCAGTGATGGCAGCTCCAAGAATTGCACTGGAAGGTTCCGAGTGCTCCCCTATACATACACACACATGCACACGCACATGGACACACATGCTCGCACACATGCACATGCATGCACATACACACATGCACATGCATGCGTGCATACACATTCGAGCACATGCACATACAGACGTACACATGTGCACGCACGTGCGTGCACACACATGCACACAGATATACATGTGCACACATGCACATACATGCACACATGCACATGGACACACTTGCACACATGCACATGCGCACACATGCACAGATACACATGCACATACACGCGCACACATGCACTGTGCACACATGCATGCGCACACATGCACACATGCACGTGCACACATACACATGCACACGCGCCAAACACGTACACACATGGGCCAGTGCGGCTTCCAGCTGTGGTTTTGGGGTGGCCTGTGGGTGAAAGCCCCTTCTGAGATGTGAATACAGGTTTCCCATGAGCAGACTTTGACTGACTCTGTGTTTTTCAGCAGGGCCCCATTCTGGGAGGGCCCAGGAATGGGCATGCTGGTATAGTTGAGTTGTGTCCTAAGACAGTCTGAAAGTACACAGTGCTGTGTAAACTACTTCCGTTTGTCGCCTCACTTGAAACATTCCGTCTCATGAATGAAATACTTCATTCTCGTGACTATTTAGAAATCTGTAATTTATAGCTTGCATTGGCAGAAACTCCCGAATGTGTGGATTTCAACAGGTAGCTTAACTCCGCTCGAGTCGGCGCTCTGTGCCACGCCGTCCCAGCCCCACAGCTCTGCGGGAGGTACAGCAGTGACATCAGGAGGCTTGGGCCCATCCGAAAGCCCTACGCCGTGTCTAAACAAAATGTTTCATGATCTTTTACAGTGTGAAATAGCTAGGTTGTCTTTTTAAAAGAAGAAAGAAGGGTTCTTTAATGGTTATTTAATGAACACCTTTGAATGAGGTTTTTGTTCAAAAGTGTCATCTCTTCAATAGTTTTGGAAGCTGGTCTGCACGTTACCACTGTAATTGGTGAAAGTCATTCGGAAGTTCTGGATTGTTTTTTGTCTGGATTCTATCTGTAAGAATCGCTGGGAGAGGGAAAGTCGTGCATGCCACGGGGCAGCCATGCGTCCTGCACCTTCTGAAACTCCGCTGACCAAGCCGGCACCTTCTCCAGGGATGACAGGATGATCCACTTCTAGCAGGACAATGGAACGGTAGCTGGGGCTGCTTCTTGCGTCCTGCCTTGACAGAAACAGTTCTCTTCCATCGCCCAAGCACTCCTTATGCATCGGGGAAAGCTATTCACGCTGAACCTTCCTTCAAAGATGAAGGGATAATTAACCCTACACACACACACAAATATTACAAAAATGAGTGCCCTCAGTTTTGCTTGCATTACTAAAAAAAAAAAAAATGAAACCCTTCATATCTAGAAAACTAATTTAAGAGAAATACATTTATCACAGTTAACTCAGTTATCTAATTAGCTGTTACAGATATAGTAGCTGATTTCACTTTTAAACATGGTTTTGTGGTTTGTCAGTTTCCAGTAAATTGTTACCACCCATTCCCAGACACCCCCCAGGGGAGACCCCACTAACTCACTCCTGCTTGCCTGCCACGTGGGGACGCGTGTTGCTGTCCGTACTGTTCATGTGTGTGTCTGCCGTCTGTGCCCGCTTGAGAAATTCCATGTTAATGCATGAGAGGAATCTTGCAGTTGAGTATAAAAAATTTTAATAGCTTTAAAAATATTCTTTCTTAGGCCGGGCGAGGTGGCTCACGCCTGTAATCCTAGCACTCTGGGAGGCCGAGGCGGGCGGATGGCTGGAGGTCAGGAGTTGGAAACCAGCCTGAGCAAGAGCGAGACCCCGTCTCTACTATAAATAGAAAGAAATTAATTGGCCAACTAATATATAGTGAAAAAATTAGCCGGGCATGGTGGCACATGCCTGTAGTCCCAGCTACTCGGGAGGCTGAGGCAGGAGGATCGCTTGAGCCCAGGAGTTTGAGGTTGCTGTGAGCTAGCCTGACGCCACAGCACTCACTCTAGCCTGCGCAACAAAGCGAGACTCTGTCTCAAAAAAAAAAAAAAAAAAAAAAAAAAAGTCACTTGTGAAGAAGAACGAGGCTATGTCGTCAGAAATGTGCAGATAGTTGTGTCTGGAAGAAGGCAGTATTTGGAGAAGGTTACATTTTCCCTTTTCTGGTAAAGAAATACGAGGTTTGCCCCGCTGGGCATGGCTGCAATTTCTTAATTGTGCTGATCGTGTCGTTTGTCATGACGTAGGGTTTTCATTTGTGATTTTGAAGCCTACAAGTATCGGTTTCCTCTCGTCTCTGAGTGCGGTTTCATGCTACACACGTCAAAGCCCAGGGGAAAATATTCCGAGTAGGAATGAGGGAGTTTTCCGAGACAGGGCAACGCGTCGGCATAAACAATCTCTGTTATTAGGGGCACACCAGGTATGCGTCCTGGTGTCACTGTGTCCTCCATGTCAGGTTTTTACGTGGCATTATTTTTAAAGTCGTGCTAAAGAGTCCAGATTTATTCAGCCCCTGTGGGCCCCCCGTCCCACTGCCGGGAGAGAGGCTGTCCCACATGGAGCTGCTTGTCCCACAAGGAGGCCCCTCGCGCTGGCCCGGGGTGCACAGGTGCCCATCCGCTCCCGGCTCTGAGGCCCCTCGGAGCTCGTGCAGAGCGCGGGAACACACCACATCGTAGACGACTGCTGTCCCGTCCCCCATGTTGGAAGCAACCCTCTATCAAGGAAACGGTTGAAGGTCACTTTTGGGAAGAGTTGGAAGGGGGCAGGGGCCACACCTGGACCTCACATTCAGGGGCCAGCTCCGAGCTACGATGGCTTCTCCCCTGCTGCTAGGACCGGGAGCCGTGGGTCTAGGGGCCGGCCCCCCCGCCAGTCTGCAGGTGTCCTCTGGGGAGAGGGGCCCTGCAGACCCGGCTGCCATCTGCCCATCACCGTGCTTAACCACAGCCCGCAGAGGCCAGTTGGCGCAGCCCGTGACTTATAGAATACCAGCAGGCCGAGGCGGGAAGGAGGGAGGGGGATAGCTAGAGGGAAGGGCAGGCAGTGGGGCGAAGACAGAAGCAGCGGGGGTGGGGCTTGGATCCAAACAGGGACAAGAGTGACGGGAGAGATCACCTTGCCCCAGTAACCAGAGGGAGCAGGGGCTGGGAGTAGAAAAGCAAGAATCGAGTCTGGACAGAAAGAGAAAAGGAAGGGAGAAGGTGGGTGTGGGGCTGTTTTCGCTGGCCTCCCCCCTTTCCTTCCCTTGGTCTCTACCCTCCCGCTGCCTGGTATTTACAAGAGCCCTAAACCCAGCCCAGCGCAGCTTCTGTCCAGAGCGGCTCGGCTGGGACCCCTTTCTGAGCATGGAAGCGAGCCCTGGGCCACCAGCCACCCCTGGCTTTTTGTTGCTGTGTGGGCACCGCAGGTCAGAAGGAGGAAACGCCAATTCCAGGGCGGAAGAGAGGGGGGCTGAGCCGGGTGGCTGCACGTTTCTCTGCCTCCGGCTTCACCGGCTACGCATGGGAGCGGATGTTCCGCTTCAGCTCTGAAAGCTTCCAGGGCTGGAGCAGCCACCTGGAGCAGGGCCGCCCCCGTGCAGGTGGACGGTGCCACTCCTGGAATTTCAGAGCTCCTATCTGTGGTCTTGACATTTCATCCGCCGTTTTCCGTGAGCGTCCCTCCCCCGGGATTGTGGGGGGGCCTGTTCTCAAGTGAGGCCTCCCGTTCTACCCGGATTCCAGCGAGTGCCCGCGTGCCCAGCCTGGCTTCCACTCCCGCCCGCAGTGGCGCCGGGTCCCGAGCTGCTCACGTGTGTATTGAGGCCATTAGAATGGGAAGGAAACTTTCTGTAGAAACGGTTTCCCAAGGAGCTGACTGGGCGGGTGCAGCTGGCCCTAGAATTCACGTGGCGTTGGCGCACAGCAGCGGAAGCGGGCACGTTCACGGAGAGATGTGAAGAGCAGTTCAAAGAGCAGAGAAGACACTGGAATGCATTAGCCGTTTCTCTCAGAAACTCTTGAGGCCTGGTCAGCATGGGAGCAGCGTGGGTGGCCTGCAGCGTGGATCCCAGGCCTCGGAGGACTAGATTCTGGGTCTGGCGTGGCCCCTGGCTTCCCTGGCAGAAGACATGCAGCCTTTCCAAGCAGGAGGTTCCTTTTGGTTCCCAGCGTGTGTGGTTCAAAGGTCTAGTTATTTTTAATTCATATTAGTGATGTGTGCAGAAACTGCCTGCTCGAGGATTTTGTCGTGAGTGGTGTGTGCTCGCTGGTGTGTTAAAGTCTGCTGGTGACAAAGACTCGAGACCTACCAGCAGCCAAGTCGGTGCCGTGGACGAAGCTTGAACACCTGGGGGCCGTTCCTCCCAGGGACTGTCCTGCCTTTGCTTCCTGCAGGAGGCTAAGAGCCGCCGAGCGCATCTGCTCCCCACCTTGCAAGCATTCCCTCACTTCTGTTTCTAGCCACGCAGTAGACTAGGCCTGGCCAGCCCTCTCGCTAACGAAAGCTGACTGAAGGTACGGAGTAAAATATCTTTCCAAGAATACTGAAACGGCCAGCAAGTTGGGAAGTTCGTGAGGAGCACTCAGAGGCCAGAACCTGTTGGAGCAAGAACCCGGAGACACTTGCCGCCAGCTTCCTCCCTGAGGGCGGCGGACACGTGTGGTGCACTCAGGGTTGGGTGTTGGCAGCCTCACAGGGCAGGGACTGGCGGCAGATCCCGGGGTTCGCCCCACGGCACCCCTCACCCCACCCTGCATGAAGGCGAGGCCTCAGGGAGCCCCCCACCCCAGTGTGAGGACAGACCAGAGCACAGCCCCACTGGGCGCTGCTTCAGATCCCACACTCGAGTGCGTTCCACAGACGCCCACATGTGCACACGCGTGCACACGCACACACTCAGGACAACTGTCTGGGATGAGCCTCCGGGGAGGTCGCAGCTGGAGGTTGAGGTGTGAGAGGTGTCCGCGTTTCCATGGTAATAGAAAGCCCCGGGCTAGGACCGGGTCCCAAGGGGTGATCACAGGGAGGCAAGAGACCAGGTTCATGGAGACACAGAGATGAGGAAGAACCTGGGGTGGGTAGGGGGAGGGGGTCCGGGCAGTGTGATGTTCTGAATCGGCGGGGACAGGGTCTCAAGGAGGTGCGGTGAGGACTGAAATTCGACCGCTGGATTTGGCAACGGGCAAGATTCCGACGGCTCTGCAGGAGCAGTCTTGCCGCGATGGTGAAAGTCAGACTGTGAGTGAAGCTGCACTCGGAGCCAAGACCCCATGCAGGGGTTGCAGGCGAAATAGCCCCGCCCGGGCCTGGAATCTGCACTTCAGCAAGTTCCTCGTGGAGATCCTGTTTAATAATTTATTCTATCATTTTCCTGCACATTGACATCCTACAGGTGAATCTGTGATTTCTGTTAATAGAATGGCCTCTCCCCCTTTTTTGGAAATAAAGCTAACGCTTGTCTGATTTTTACTTCTTATGTCTTTATCATTAATATTTAACAGCTTTTAATGTCTACTTTTCATAAATGTCATACTTTTAGGGACATGAAAAGCAGATGATTCAGAACACAGGACATTACCTGAGAAGGTGACTTTGGCTAGAGAAAGGCAGGGAGCTGTTGTCCACCCTACCACCCCACCCCGGCCACTTCTGCCGCTGCCCCCCCCCAGCTTCCTGCCCTCTCCCCCAGAGTACCTGCAGGGGGCCTTTCCCATGGGTCGGAATTTCAAGTGCGGTTCAGCAGGGATTTTGAAAACGCATCGTCACAAGTCGTTTTGTCACATTTCAGCATCATTTAAGCGATTTATAGCTCCAGTTTTTATCCCTCACATTACAAAATTTTGGGCATCGTTGCTTGTGGAGTGAGCACCTGGTCGTGGTACCAGCTTCTCCTCCCAAATCTCTCGAGTTATTTTTAAAAGCACCACCCGCAGGAGCTTTGCGAGGAACCAAATGTCTAGTGCCGTGTGCATGGCAGATTTAGCAACAGACTTCGTCTTCCAGAGGGAAACGCGTTAAAATCTACACAGAGCTCTGGATGGAACAACCTGCCTCCCGAAAGGGAAGAGGCACTTACTTCCAAACGAAGCATGAATGATACTTTTATTCTGTTGCCCTGCAGGGCAATAGGCACGAGATGGTGCAGAGGGCAGGGCTGCGCAGGAAGGTTTGAGCCGCGGCGCCCGCACCTGCCTGGCTTCATCTGAGCTTTTGTGCTCACACGGAACCCGCCCTCAGCACCGAGTTCTCTGGAGCGCCAGACCTCATTTCAATTTGCTTTGTTTTTAGTTTTTTGGTAAAGCGAAGAACAAAGTTAGGCATCCTCAGTCAAGTTCAAGCTACAAGGTCACTGTGAATGCAGAACTCTGAAATCTAAGATGCGACAGTGACACTCTTTGCTCCTTCCTCTCCATCGGTAGTTACGATTCTTTGCTGCTAAGGACCTTATTGATTTTAAAGGAGAAATGAATTGTGCCGCAGTCTTATCAAGGGAAGAGAACTGTCGGCTTTCGTCTTGTTCTAGGAGATGAAATTACGTATGTGCCTCGGGTACATTTGCTCTAAACACTTTGACAGCAAGGATCCGAGCAAACCTCGACATGCTATGAGAGGCGTGCGTCTAAACCTTGGATTTGCGACGTTTCGGCAGTGACTCGAGAAGGTGAAGTGCTGAGAGGAAGGCGGTGCTGTGCACTAGGCGGCCTGGGGTGCCGAGCGGGGCGTTCTTAGAAAGGCGTGAAGCCCGCTTCAAAGCCGGCTTACCCGGAGCAGGGGAGCCCCAGGGGACTCTCGAGGGGCAGAGGGGACGGGCGTGCTGGCCGGGTGCTGCTGGGCAGGGCCGTCTGGTGTGTGTCCCACGTAGCAACCCGGAGGACCAGGGCCCGACCGTGGAACATACACAAGTGCTGTGAAAGGAGACTGCGGGAGAGAGCCGTGGTCGTGGAGTCTGAGCCTCCCGTGTCCGAGGCCTTCTTGCCGTTTTTCGTTCTTGCACCTGCCCCAGGCCTGTGGACGTGTCGAGTTTTACATTCTGTGCAGCAGTGTTGAGCGTTCCTGTGCTCACGTCACCAGAATGAAGCCACAGAAAGATGAGCTTCGGTGATTATTACCTTCTTCATAGCATAGGTGTTGCATTAGCTCAGCTGCACGGCTGGAGTTATTTTGGGAGGAGAGTTGGGAGTCTGGTGACTCACGCCGTCGGCACAGGTAGAGGACGTTCAAGGGCCCATTCCGGGAAAGCGTTTTCTTAACCGAAGAGGGGCATTTTATTCTCATTTAAATGACAAATACTCTTCAGTGTCCTTCTTCCATTGGTAGGTCAATGACAGGAAAAGATGGCATGTATGTTTCTATGGGGACTTGGGGAATTTTTTAGAGCTTCAGCTTTTGGCGTTGTTTTTTCTACGTGGGAAGCCAGTCTTCAGCTGCCACACCGGATGCAGTTGTCCTTGTAGACAACCCGAGTGACACAGGCAGAGCCCCGAGTCCCCATTTCACTCTTCCTATCCATTGCAAATCATGAGATTTGCGTGCAAAAGCTGCAGAACCTCCTGCAGCTACAGTGATCCCGCAGTTCCAGACAGCCTGAGCTATAAAGCTGTAACGTCTCAGAATGTGATCTCTACGCCCAAATTATGATCTTAATCAGGCGTCCTCAAACTATGGCCCGCAGGCCACTCTCGGCCGGCCGAGGACATTTATTCGGCCCCCCAGGTGTTTTTGCCGCCACTACCTATCCTGCTTAGCAGCCGACTTGTACCGGGCCCACAGTGCGCATGTGTGGAATGCGCACCACACTCTCCAACGGCCCTCCCACAGTCTGAGGGATGGTGAACTGGCCCCCTGTTTAAAAAGTTTGAGGACCCCTGATCTAAATAAACATAATGCCCTTTGGTTGGGCAGTGCCTCCAGCATTTCTACTTATTTATTCAAGAAGTAATTATGAAGCAATGAAATTACAATTTTATATCTTCTTACTGAGCTCATACAAACCTCATGAATGACAAAAGAGAATCGGTTTGGCTATGTTCATTGTCTTCACAAATAAATAAACCATTGTTTTTACAAAAAGAGCAAATAATCTGTGAAGACATGCAGATCAAAGCGTTTCCTTTGTCAGAGGGAAAAGCCAGAGATAACTGCTCCAGTAGGTGGTTTCACAGCCAAGACCACCTTCCTGCTTTTGTAGGTGTCTGCGTTTGTTACTCGGAGGTAAAATTATCAAAGTGACTCGTGACTATTTTGAGAAACCGAATTTTGCAAACGTTGTAACGTAAGTTACTGCTGATTTCATGCGGAAGTGTTTGCTCTCAGACTGAAATAGAAGGGGGAGATATATGGCCTCAAAGTCCGTGGTCGACCAGAACCTACCTGTCACTTCTCGTTGTGTAACGGGAGTCTCGGGATAAGATCTCCGCTTTATAGCGTTTTGCAGGGAATAGAAGAAATGACGTATGCAAAGCCCTTGGCTCCCAGCGCACACTCTGCGTGCAATTCCTGGCAGCTGTTTCAGATGAGGTTTAGGTCCAGCTCCCGCTGACGTTTGTGGGCCCCTCGCCCAGCCGGCACCGTGGCAAGGTGTGGGAAGGTGTGGGAAGGTGCGGAGGGTCGGGCGTAGGAAGGGTTGAAAGGGACTCTCGGGGACGTACAGAAAGAAACTCCGGGAACAGTCAGGCTCTCGTGTCCAGTGCTGGGAAAACACCTGCTTCCCGGTTGCCAGCGTTTGGGCAGGTAGCCCGCCCCTGTGCAAGGAAGGTGTCTTTGGGGACATCTAGGAAGCTCTGTGATGAAAATGTGTAAAGGTTTCTGTCCATGTTTCAATTAGAAGACTCTTTTTCCTAAGGAAAAAAACCCTAGCTTCTGGGCAGGCAGAAAATCCCATCCGACCGCATCTTCTAAAACACCGTAGTCTGTAAGATAGCTGTGAAGGGACCTCCATTCCTGGTGACTGAAGTATCAGGGACAGTGAGAAGAGGGGCGGCAGACCAGGCCACCTGCCTGGCACGGACCACTTCCGCGTGTGGGGACCTGGTGGTGCCCTTTTGAGCACAGCAGTGCTGACATCAAAACAGAAGCATCCTCAGGGTCATTTTGTTCCCATACCAAACCTTTTGCCCAAACTGTTAAGAAACAGGTGGATTCCACCGGGAGTGCCTTTAGGTCTCCCCGGTGAAACTGAACGGCAAACGTCCGTGGAGGAAAGAAACAGTGAAAGCTCACATGCCGGTGACCAATGCTTGCCGGGCATCACCAAGATCACCACGTAAAGCTAACTGGCATGTAGCTTTCCAACTCCCCCACTAAAAACCCGTAACTACCCATCTTGTTGTCCGTTGCTGCGGGGAAGGAGGGACTGTGGCTCTGTGTCTGTGTCACGTGTCGCTGCTCTCTTGCAGGAAGAAGGCATCGTGAAGGAAATCGACATCAGCCACCATGTGAAAGAAGGATTCGAAAAGGCAGACCCTTCCCAGTTTGAGCTGCTGAAAGTGTTAGGCCAGGGCTCCTATGGAAAGGTAAGCTGAACTCCCTGAGTTTCCTTCCTGAACACGGAAGAGACGCGGGCAGAACCTGGCGGGGCGACCGTTGCAGGTGGCCCTGTCCATAGTGGCGCCCGAGTGAGTTAACCCTGCCCCACTTTGCACAGCTCGGTCCCATCGCCATGGAGCTGCGCACCTGTGCACCTGCAGGGCCACCTGTGCCCCTTGAGATCGTCACACACACGCACGGGTTCCCTCTCCAATAGCTTCCCCAGGCGTTTGGTTTATCACCAAGGTGAGCAGAGTCACCGAACATAAGCCAATGTGTCTCTGAAAGAACATCCTCAACAGCAGTTGTTCCACAAGAAAGGAAAAAAAATAAGAGAAAAAGAAAAAAAAAAGGAAAGGAAGAACAGTGCCCTTCTAGAAGGGCACAAGACTGTCACTCGGGACTCAGGAAGGCTGTGGCTGCAGCCTGCCCCCTCCTCGTCATTGCAGTCATTTTGCCTCTTGAAGCCTCAGTTTACCCATCCATAAAACGGAGATAATGTTACCTCCTTCACATAATTGATTATTCTATGGATTAAATACGACATAAATCCCATCTGGCAGTTGCCCGAGACCTATGTGTGCACTAGAATCGTTCATTTCCTTTCCTTTTCCACCTTGGGATCATAGCAATAAAAGCTCATTTCTTTCAGGAAATGAGAACTACTTGGCTCCTCATTTGATGCCACATCCACACAAAACAAGACGTCAATAAAGAGCTTTCCCTATGATGACGCGTGACCTCCCAGCACAGCGCTGACTCCCTGCACCCTGGGGTTGCCGTTAGAGACACGCAGGCTCTGACAACTTGATTCCTAGAAAGTACAGGCCTGCAGTAAACCACGGAGCCAGCGAGTCCTTAAGTGTGAGCAGGACAGTCCTGGCTCCTTAAAGTAGCTATTTTTGTGTGGCATGTGGACATCCACCAAATCTTTGCATTCTTTTTTTTTTTTTTTTTTGAGACAGAGTCTCACTTTGTTGCCCAGGCTACAGTGAGTGCCGTGGCGTCAGCCTTGCTCACAGCAACCTCAAACTCCTGGGCTCAAGCAATCCTCCTGCCTCAGCCTCCCGAGGAGCTGGGACTACAGGCATGTGCCACCATTCCCGGCTAATTTTTTCTATATATATCAGTTGGCCAATTAATTTCTTTCTATTTATAGTAGAGACAGGGTCTCGCTCTTGCTGAGGCTGTTTTCAAACTCCTGACCTCCAGCAACCCTCCCACCTCGGCCTCCCAGAGTGGTAGGATTACAGGCGTGAGCCACCGCGCCAGGCCCCCAAATCTTTGCATTCTTCATGTGACTTTGCGCCCAAATGAATTCTGGGTCCCGTTGATGTGACAGTAGGATTAATAGCATGTTAATGTCCCAGACAGCCTCCTGCAGAGCACGGCAGTTTGGTTGCCTGCAAAACGTGCATCTGTCATGCTCGTACGATGGGATCTCTTTTTCTTTTCCACGTGGTAGTGTGGTAGGGAACATGTGTCTATGCTAATGCATATGCAAGTATATTGGATTAAGCCATGCAACGTTACCAGTGTTTAATGACTTGCGGCCTGTAAAAATGGCTATTTAATAGGGTTCATATGGTGTTTATGGAAGTGGGGAAATAAAGATGCCAGTCTCTCACGATGCTAATAGCCACTGCTAAAACACACAAGGCAGAGCCTGTTTGCTGCGGCAGTGACATGTCTCGTCAGTAGCTAGAAATGTAGGAAAAATGAGAGAGGGGCATGATTCTTTCTCTAAGCACCGTGATTTGGAAACAGACAAGCAGGGGTCTCTCCCTTTTCTGCCTCTTGTAGGCATTGCCCACACGCAGTTTCTTGAGAACAAGTCCAACCTGTGGCGGCGCAGAGCTGAACGCCTTTAGCCGGAGGGAAGGAGGCCTGGCCCTCGGGTGGAGACCAGGAGGGTTTGGAGGGTTTGGTTGACCAGCTGCGATATCGAGGGAGTCTTCTCACGGCGCAGCTGCCGCCCAGCCCCATGTCAAGGTCGAAGCACCAAGCACCTGGTAACAGAGCTGGGAAATGCTTTCTAAGCTCTGTGGGACACAGTGCTCAAACCTGGGTCTACAGAGTGTCCGCTCAGTAGCTGAGCAAGCATAGCCCTCAGGGACATCCTTCCAGAGAGCTGGGGTATTAATGATGAAAGGAGAAAAGGCTTTTCCAATTCCCTCATTTAAATTTTGAATTTTAATTTTGCTTTTAAAAAAACAGTTTTTGGGCTGGGTGCAGTGGCTCACTCCTGTCATCCCTGCACTCTGGAAGCCCAAGGCGGTAGGATCGATCAAGGTCAGGAGTTCAAAACCAGCCTGAGCAAGAGCGAGACCCCGTCTCTACTAAAAATAGAAAGAAATTAATTGGCCAACTAATATATATAGAAAAAATTAGCCGGGCATGGTGGCGCATGCCTATAGTCCCAGCTACTCGGGAGACTAAGGCAGCAGGATTACTTGAGCCCAGGAGTTGGAGGTTGCTGTGAGCGAGGCTGACGCCACGGCACTCACTCTAGCCTGGGCAACAGAGTGAGACTCTGTCTCAAAAATAAAAGTTTTTTGGAAAATGATGAGTGTTGGGCAGAATCTTCTTGGAGTGTTCATGTCCTTAAGACCCTGTCCCTTCCTTCTGGCCTTCACTCCACTTCTCATTTTACATCAACTTATGCCATCATCTGAGCAGCGAGAAAGTCCAGTTGTGAGGAGGACAGCGAGGGGAGGTAGCAGGACGTGCAGTGGACATTCTCCTCGGGGGCTGTGCTGTGACAGCCGCCGTGGGGCCGGCCGGGTCGGCCGCGGCTGACGAGGATGTGAAGCTCGGGTCTGCCCAGGCGGGAGACTCACGTGAACAGCACTCTGCAATGAAGAGGTGTTGCTCTTGAAAGCTTCGCTCAGAAGGTCCCTCGAAAGGTCTGGAGCCAACCTTGGGCACTTGAGAGTCACAGATACCAATTCCACGCAGACGTTTGTTGTGAGTTATTTTATAAAAGCAAA
This sequence comes from Mirza zaza, assembly GCA_008750895.1. Taxonomy (NCBI): domain Eukaryota; kingdom Metazoa; phylum Chordata; class Mammalia; order Primates; family Cheirogaleidae; genus Mirza; species Mirza zaza. Next base: position 88,537 of record VSMD01023413.1, on the reverse strand, counting down.
ACTGGTGACCAGAAGGGGAAACGCCATGCACCCTCCTACCCCTTTTTATCGCATTTCTCATCCCCAGATAAAGATAGTACGTCCCTACGTGAGCGTGATCCTCCTCTGCTGCCCACAAGGGGAGGAAGGGCGGCGCGGGCAGTTCCGTCCCGTAGGCGGCTCCTGCTAAGCAGGCGTCCGCCTCCCTCTCGGCGCCGCTCCCAAGAGCAAAGACGTGTGACTCTGGACCCCAGCGTCCCGGGGCAGGCCCTGCCGGGAGCCTCATCCCCAGGCCGCTCTGTTCTTTCTTTCCTGTTTGTTGCTCAAAGACCCTGAGAAGCAGAAACGAGTGGAGCTTGCCGTCTGCCTCAGACCTTTGCACCGGCACCTGCTCCATGCCAGGCCGCCCCTGGGCACCGTGGGAGTGACTGTCATCGTGCCCCCGGCTGTGTGAGCTTTTTAATAGCGTCCTCCTTGTCACTGCTCTCTGCTTGGACAGCCACAGTGAGACTGTTCCCGTGACAAGAGCCACCGTCGCCTCCAGAGGGCCACGCCTCCGGTCCCGGGATTTCTTACCAGGGACCCTTCCGGTGTGGAGTTACAGCACCAGGTGGAGCCTGAAACTGTGTAGCGTGCGACTGTCCTGTGATCCAAACGGGATGGGTCCACGAGCTAGGCACCAATGCTCTTCTCACTGCAAAAATCTCCTCTCTGTCCGCTGCTGCCGCGTGTCTACCTGCCTGTCGGGAAGCTCGTCCCCATGCCGGGGGACATTCCCTAAGGCAGAGTGGCGGCTGGCAGGGCTGCAGCAGGACTGCCTGTGACAGCCACCGGGGCCCCAGGTCCCACAGAGGGGCTCGTACCTGCGTCCCGCAGGGCCGTTCGAGGGAGGGCGGGGCCCCGAACCGTCCCCCAGGTCTGCAACTTGGGCTTGCGTATCCCACCGTGGGGACACGTGTACACATACACACAGACACTCCACGCAGCGTCCACTGCCCGTGACGGTGCAGTCCCGAACCCTGAAAGGAAAAGGACACTTTCCTAGAACGGTGGTGCCACCCTGTCCCCCAGTCCTGGGTTCTGCCTGGGGGCAAGCCAGGGCGTTTTCCCGCGGAGGCCGTCTAGGTTAGTGACGCCAGCCGGGGAAGGTGATTGGAGGTAGTGACCCGAGGGCAGCAGGGCGGGGCCGGGTTGGGTGCAGCATGGCAGGAATGTGGCACGGGTCCTGTGCTGGGACTCGCACCTGCCTGCCCCCCCACCTGAGTCTCCAGAGCAGACACCTGCTGGCCTCCTCGGGCCGCCCGCACGGCTCTCTGAGCGCCTGCGCAGTGAGTGACTGCCCACTCCTGCGTGTGCAGAGACCCGAGGGGACGGGGCGTCCTGTGGCGCCTCCGTCTGTGGCCAGGTGGGCGGCGGCCCCGCCCCGATGCTCACTCCTTCCCCGTGGCCGAGTGGCCTTGCAGCAGTGACCAACCTGGGGCCACGTGGAGTTTGCATCCAGCTAGAACGCCCCCAAAGAGCACTTACAACGGCCGGTCCTTCTGGCTTTTTGACGCTTGGGAAAGAGGGACTCAAATCACGCTGCAAGGCAGCCACCACCAGAGCTTAATTCGCATGTGATCTTTATCATACAAGCAGTTTCTCATCTATTGGAAATGATTTCAGGAGAATCAAGTACTTTTTTTTATTATTCATTTTCCTGGAAGATTTTTTTCCATAAAGGATGTTCCAGGGTTGTTTTGTTTCATTTTTTTTTAAATTAATTTTGTCCAAAAATTACAAACATAATTTTAAACTCAGCCTCTCTCAGTTATCTTTTCTTTTTGGTTTTCCTCTATGATACACAGCAGAAAGTGTTGTCAAATATCCACATGAGTATATTTAACAGCCAGTTAGAAACTGACTCCATCTATAAACTTAAGCTATCACAGCTAAAATTTGGGCGAAGGAAGTTCAAATAAGAGAAACCAGTTGACGCTGAAGATCGGATAGCGCCTGTCCTGGTGGTTGGCAGTCACCCTCAGCCTGTCCCCACGGCAGGGACTCGCAGAGCGGTGCTTAAAGTAAGCCACATGCTCTGCCTTAAGGTTTCGGAATATTGTTTGTTTTTCTAAACAGCAGGTCTTCAAAAAGGGGGGTAGTATTATCTCTGATGTAAAACAGAAAGTCAGTGGTACCCAAAACAAATGATCCTTCTTCAGGCACATAACGATGTTCGCTAAGACCTACAGTTAAGTTAGACGAAGCTTTTTCTGGCAGCCTGGATGCCGGAGGACATTCTCAGTGTTCCTGCGGTGTGTTTATTTTATTGCAATGTTTCTAAACTTCCTTGTGTGTCTCCTTTTCCAATCACAAAAGGAAACTGGGCTGGAGGCCTCGGCAGTTCCAGGTGTTCTGTTTTCTCTCTCCAAGGTGTTCCTGGTACGGAAGGTCAAGGGGTCTGATGCCGGGCAGCTCTACGCCATGAAGGTCCTCAAGAAAGCCACCCTGAAAGGTGAGGGTTTCCAGGGGACTGGCTGTTCCCGGGACATGCAACTGCAGTTTCTAGCTTGGTTGTTATTTGAGGGAAACACACGTCCTATTTAGTGTTCTCGATTTCCTAAGGTTTCTCTAAATGAGCAAACCAGGCACATTCCTCTCTGATTGATGATAAACAGTATAAACATTTCCCTGGATATTTAAAACATCGCTGCGAAGTTTCCACAGCTCTCAGAGAAGAGCCTTGTTGCATAAATACCACCCTGCCGCATATGTTCTGCTGCGGAGAACCATTTGGGAAACCGGGCGGCATGGCGGGGAGCAGGTTGCTGTGATGGGGCGTGGCGGGGCGTGGCAGGGCGTGGCAGGACAAACCAGCCGATGTAGCAGCAGTCACACTGGACTGCTCGGCTTGAAGTCAGATCCGAGTCGCAATCGTGTTGTTTCCTTGTAGTCCCAGTAACTTGGCCTAGACCCACAGTCCGGCACCTGATGTCCACACAGCCCCTTTGCACCCTCATCCTGCGAGTGAAGCCTGAGCACAAAGCACAGCGTCAAAGTCAGGATGTTACCCGAAATCCCTATTCTATGCTTACAGTCGTTTAGTCGATCGATAGGTATTAACTGAGCACCTGCCGTCTCTGTTCTGGCCACCTCCTGTTCACTCCTCCCTCAGTGGTGCGCACAAGATCCTGAGTGCACAGTGCCGGGCAGGTGCCGTGACAGAAGTTTATTGACTACACCTACTCCCCCAGGTGAAGGGGAGCACATATGCCACTCAGGGCTGACTCACGGCGTTGCGGCAACCAGAGGGCGAGGTGGCCGCTGGTTCCTGCAGAAGGTGTGACTGGCTTATTCGAGTATTTGGGGGGCTGGCGGGAACGGAGGCCTGCCGGGTTGGAGAGCCTAGAGAGTAGAGCCGGTCAGGCTCACAGGGGGGCCAGCGGGGTGGGGCCTTTCCCGCCGGGTCGGGGCACACCTGGCAGGTACAGGGGCTCCTGGTTGATCCCCTGGGGCCCCGTGAGGCTCAGAGATGGAGGGCGGCTCCCGAACCTTTAGGTCTCATAACACAGGGTCCTCGGCAACTGCCCGCAGGGACGCCGTCAAAGAATGTCACTCTCTGCCTTCAGGTCGCTTGCTGTCCAGCTGGGAGTGGGAGGCATACATTCTGAGCCACATGTAACCAAACGTATACAGACTTTAGGCAGCTCAGGTACACGCAGGAGGAAAGGAGCTCTTCCAGGTGAGTTAGTCGAGGAGCAGGAAGGGGAGACGCGAGGCTTGGGTGACTATTTCTACCGAAGAGAGAAATTGGGTTGACGTTGTCAGAGCAATCAGTGGTAAGAAAATGCAAAAATTGACCGCTTTAGCCAGACCAGATCAGAATCCTCTGTGTGTGTGTTGGGGGTGGTAGGAGGAAGGTTGTTATAAATACAGACCTCAGCCCCGCTCCTGGCCTATGGACTCGTAATCTCCTAGGGGCAGAGACCAGAATTTGGCTTTTTGAATGAGTTTTCCCAGTAATTCTTACATACACAAAGGCTCAGGTGGGACACTCTAGTTGATTGTAGGCACCTGAGTTTTTAGTTCAGTGTTATCAATAGCGATGTAATGTTAAGCCGTGCCTTTTAGAGTGAATGTCATTTACTGCGGGAAAAATAATATTTCTAAAACTGTCAGCTGGACATGATTCCGCGATATTCCAAGATTCTCATAAAAATATCATTTTACAGAATTATTCTTTGTTGATGAGAAGATGCATGGAAAACAAATCTGGTTTTGACCTTCTATCCTCAACTCTGGGTAACGTGATCTCTCCCCCGACGGTCGTCCCATAGAAATAGGAAATTGCAGGAGGCGTTCGTTAGCTCGGGAGCATCCGAGGCATAAAACGTGACCTGCTCTTGCAGTTCCTTGTGAGGTTAAGCCCAGATTATAGTAAGACCCACCTCGGTGCTTGGCCAAGAGAAAGGAAAACACTCGTCTCCACGGAAACCCGTACAGCAAGGTTCAGGGCAGTGTTGGCCTGTTCACAGCAGCCAAAGACTGGAACGAAGTCAAGTGTCCACTAGCTGGCAAGTGGAAAAATAAAATGTGGCGAGTCCGTACAATGGAACGCTATTCCGCAAGGAACAGAAGGGAAGCGTTGGCCCGTGGCGTGGCGTGCATGGACCGCAGAGACGGGGTGCTCAGTAGGAGGGCCGGGCACGGGGGTCCACGTGCCGTTTGATTCCACGCATACGAACGTCCAGAATCAGCAGGTCCACAGATGGAAAGGAGATTCGTGGTTTTCTAGGGCTGGAGGGCCAGAGAGATGGGAAGTGACTGTTGCAGGGTCCAGGGCTTCTTTTTGGGGTGATGAAAATGCTCTAAAACTGGCTGTGGTGATGGCTGCACGACTCTGTGAATATTCTAGAAACCGCTGAACTATACACTTTAAATGGGTGAGTTATGTGAAATGCGAATTATAGCTCAATAAAGCCATTATTTTTAAAATGAACAGCTGCTCACTGCCATGGGCTAAAACCCACCCTTTCGTCCTCAAAGCATTGAGGTTTACAGCGTCAAACACAGACGGGTGTCTTCCTGTGTTTGAGACAGAGGCGGGCGCAGGAAGCCGAGCGGGGTCCTCCCGACCAGACTGCCCATGGGGGGCACACCCCTTCCTTCCTGGTCCCACCAGCGGATCCACATTCACCTCTCCAGGGTGTGAGGAGGGACCAGGAATAGCTCCTTTCCTCCTTAAATCGTCAGTGTTCCTTGTTTCCCCTCAAATATGCGCTCGCCCTCCCTTGAAAGGAGAGGGAGGGGAGGAGGGAGGGAAGATGGAATGCGTGTGGGATCTAGGCTGAGGGCCCCATGCTGAAGGCACGTGAGGAGAGGCAGGAGCTGCAAAGCTGTCCTCTGCCTGTGCAACCCGTCCCCAAGCCCTGGGCTCCGACAGGGTGGACTGCAGCGACCCTTAGCTCGTGTGCAAAGCACGCCATCCCCTGACTTCACTCTCCTGGGGTGCAGGTCTGCACACCTGTTTATGGTCCACCCCGAGGCGTCCTCTAGAAGCCGCGGCTGACCGGCGGTTACCCGGGGCAGGCAGGGCATGAAACTGCACAGAATGGCCGAGACGCCGTTAGGCGCACGAGGACCTCCAGCAGGACACGCAGGACGCGTGTATGTGCGTGCACATGTTAGACGCTGCGCTGGTGGCAGTTGTGCCAGGATGAAGGCAGCGTCCACGCCTGAGTTACAGGGTTATGGGTAGCTTTCGTGTTTTTCCTCTATACTCTGCATTTCAAGTTCTCAACAAAAATAGCACACTTAACTTTTCATAATATAAAATTATTCTTGAAATATTCTGGAAAATATGCTTGAGTATGTAAAATCATTTTTATATTGTGAAAATGCTCCGTATTCACATAGAATGGAAAAATTTTCCATTTCCTTGTGCTGCTTAAAAGTCAGCATTAAGGCCGGGCGCGGTGTCTCACGTCTGTAATCCCAGCACTCTGGGAGGCCAAGGCGGGCAGATCGCTCAAGGTCAGGAGTTCAAAACCAGCCTGAGCAAGAGCGAGACCCCGTCTCTACTATAAAAAAAAGAGAAAGAAATTAATTGGCCAACTAAAATATATATATAGAAAACATTAGCCGGGCATGGTGGCGCTGCCTGTAGTCCCAGCTACTTGGGAGGCTGAGGCAGAAGGATCGCTTGAGCCCAGGAGATTGAGGTTGCTGTGAGCTAGGCTGATGCCACGGCACTCACTCTAGCCTGGGCAACAAAGTAAGACTCTGTCTCAAAAAAAAAAAAAAAAAGTCAGCATTAAAAGCAAACATTATTTTACATCTTGTACTGTTTCAGCTTTCCCAGAATGGCCTGTCACTAAAGAATAGATATTTTTTCCAGAAATGCAAATTGGAATTTATTTTCTGAAGAGAACAGAGAAAAGGTTTACAAAGTGGCACTTTGCATGTGGTCACTGGGTCCCGTGGCAATACAGCCCAGTTACGTGAAGGGGAGGCCGGGTCTCCCTGCGCCACCAGCCAGCTCTCGTCCTGGTAAGGACACCTGTGGGCTCCGAGCCTTAGTTCTTTCTCACCTGCAAAAGAGGAGAGCTGGCTTTACATTTGTTTTCACTCCAGCACCTCTGCGTGCCATTAGCCGGAGTAGCTCAAATACCCTATAACTCATTCCCCACCTTCGTAATGCCTGGGTTTGCGAGCTAATCCATAATCCTGAAGACCGAGCTTGAGAGAAAAGGAGCCATGGTAGCGACCGCAGGGACATTCTCCACTCTCCAACAGAGAAGCCCCAAAAGCACAGACAGCCGTCCAAGGGAAAGGGAGAGGCATGGGAATAGCAAAATTATTTTGAAAAGGAAAAAAATGGAAGGAAGGTGGAAGACCTGTGGAAATAGTTTTTTTTTTTTTTTTTTGAGACAGAGTCTCACTTTATTGCCCAGGCTAGAGTGAGTGCTGTGGCGTCAGCCTAGCTCACAGCAACCTCAAACTCCTGGGCTCAAGCAATCCTGCTGCCTCAGCCTCCCAAGTACCTGGGACTACAGGCATGCGCCACCATGCCCGGCTAATTTTTATATATATATATTAGTTGGCCAATTAATTTCTTTCTATTTATAGTAGAGACGGGGTCTCGCTCTTGCTCAGGCTGGTCTCGAACTCCTGAGCTCAAATGATCCGCCCACCTCGGCCTCCCAGAGAGCTAGGATTACAGGCGTGAGCCACCGCGCCCGGCCTGGAAATAGTTTTAAAACTCCCAGCCAGGTGCAGTGGCTCACACCTGTCATCCTAGCACTCTGGGAGGCCGAGGTGGGAGGATCGCGCTTGAGCTCAGGAGTTCGAGACCAGCCTGAGCACGAGTGAGACCCCATCTCTACTATAAATAGAAAGAAATTGGCCAAACAACTGAAAATAGAAAAAATTAGCCGGGCATGATGGCGCATGCCTGTAGTCCCAGCTACTCTGGAGGCTGAGGCAGGAGGATCGCTTGAGCCTAGGAGTTTGAGGTTGCTGTGAGCTAGGCTGACGCCACGGCACTCCAGCCCAGGCAAGAGAGCGAGACTCTGTCTCAAAAAAAAAACCCAAAAACTCCCACCTGCTTCTCAAAAACACAGTGATTGTCACGTGTGCAGAGTGAAGGCTGCCGTCGGTGGGCCCCGTGTAACCTGGCACGAGGCTCCGCCTTGGTGACGGCTCCTCTTGGTCCTTGAGTCACTCTGCGGCACTGGCGCCGCTCCCTCGCTTCCCTGCAGAGGTGGTGGATCATCTCTCGGGGTGTCACCTGCTCAGGTAGCCGAGAGGTCCCCTGCAGGCTGAGCTCTCTGGGGAGCCGCCCTGGCTCCACTCCCACCCCTGCTCCCCTCCTCCGCTCACCTCTCCACGGAGGGGCGCAGCTTGTCTCCGGGTACTTAAGGACACTTTGAAAATGTTCCGCCGCTTTACATTGACAAGGTTTCCATATCCGTGACTGCAAGTGGAGTTATCACAGGTAAAAATGCTGTGTCACGCGTCCCAAATATGATGGATTCCAAAGGGTAACGTCCCCGCTTTGTTTGATAGGGAATTTGGTGAATGTATGTCTAAGAAACATATTCCCGGCCGGGCGCGGTGGCTCACGCCTGTAATCCTAGCACTCTGGGAGGCCGAGGTGGGCGGATTGCTCGAGGTCAGTTCGAAACCAGCCTGAGCAAGAGCAAGACCCCGTTTCTACTATAAATAGAAAGAAATTAATTGGCCAACTAATATATACAGAAAAAATTAGCCGGGCATGGTGCCATATGCCTGTAATCCTAGCACTCTGGGAGGCTGAGGTGAGTGGACTGCTTGAGGTCAGGAGTTGGAGACCAACCTGAGCAAGATCGAGACCCCATCTCTACTATAAATAGAAAAAAATTAATTGGCCAACTGATATATATAGAAAAAATTAGCCGGGGATGGTGGCGCATGCCTGTAGTCCCAGCCACTCGGGAGGCTGAGGCAGGAGGATTGCTTGAGCCCAGGAGTTTGAGGTTGCTGTGAGCGAGGCTGACGCCAGGGCATTCACTCTAGCCTGGGCAACAAAGCAAGACTCTGTCTCAAAAAAAAATAAACATTCCAGAGTGTAAGAGCAAAGCTGAAACAGGCCTGCACATGCCTGGTGAGTGAGTGGCCAGGCTCACCAGGCCTGCACATGCCTGGTGAGTGAGGTGCCCTGCGTTCGAGGAGCAGGCGTTCCCCACCCTGGCTGCGAGCTGGCGTTGCCTGGGCGCGTTCCCAGGTTGCCGGGGCCTGGGGCCCCTCCCGGAGGGTCTGAGTTAGTTGGTCTGAGCATGAGAATCCCTACAAGTCCCCACCCCCGGGTGTCTCAGGGTGTCGCCAACATGGGGAAGCCCCAGTGCGCTGGTCGTCAGCACAAAATCTGGACCCCGGAGCCAAGGCCAGCTCCAGCCTTGCCTCTGCGTCCTCCTGGGACCCGTCCCCTGACGGCGGCTCCTGTAGTGGAACAGGATGGTACTGACAAGCGCCCACCCCCACGTTGTTGCCTCCAGCATGTGCAGAGCTGTGGGTCCAGGCGGGGGTCGGTGAGCGTCAGCTGAGTTGGTCCCTGGTCCTTTTCCCCAGGACGGCGGTGGGGCTTTGGGGAGGTGTGGGACCTTCCTTGCAGAGGTTTCATTTTTCGCTTTGGTGGAGCAGGGGAGGGGAGGGCAGGCTGGACGGCAGCAGCCATCTGGTTAGAAAGAGTTGAGGACTGAACTCTGATCTTTTTCTTTTGCTAAAAACTCCTTCCTAAGGAGGCCAGCTGGGTCAGGCTGACAGACGGTAAATTCCCACTAAGTGCCAACCTGATTCTGGTATGGCATTAACATCACCTAAAAGATAAGAAGCCCCTGTCTTAACTCAAGCATCGTAGTAGGTGCCTATCGTAAACTTAAGGCATCTTAAAGCATCCTAGCAGGTGCCTGTCATAAATTTAAAACATCCTCCTGTCTGGACCTCCCAGAGTGCTCACACCCTTATCTTAAAATAAGCATATCCTTTCTGGTCTTCTAGATAAAGTCTAACTCTCTCAGCCAATTGCCAGCCAAGAAATCCTTAAACCCACCTGTAACCTGTAAGCCCCCGCTTCGAGATGTCCCACGGTTTTGGGCCAAACCAATGTGTGCCTCTCCTGTATTGATTTGTGACTTTGCCTGTAACCCCCTGTCTCTCTGAAAATGTGTAAAACTGAACCGTCATGCAGCCACGGCAAGTCCACCTGCTCAAGGCTTCTCGAGAGTGGCTCCAGATCACGGTCCTCAAATTTGGCTCAGAATAAACTTCTTTCAAATATTTCAGGGTTTGGATTTTTTCCGTCCACAGAGTCACGTCTTGGTTCAGCCGCGGCCCCTCCAGGGACGGTAACATGAAGAGCCTGTGACCCCCCCTCGTTGATGGCTAAAGAGGGCCGGTGTCTGGGTGGAGACCACAGGTGCACCCACCACCACGGGAGGGCTCCTCACCACACAGAACCACCGTGTCCCAGTGGCCATCTCTGCAACTCGGAAAGAGCTTCTCACGTGAACAGCTTCTTGTGTCTTGCAATGATGTTTTCTTTGATAGGACTTCGCCTGCATTTTTGTCCTCACTCATTTCCAGCCATTTTCCCTACAAGTCGCCTCCCTCAGCCCAGAGGTGATGTGCATTCCCTTCTTGGAAGGAAATAAGTCGTGTCCTGTGGACTGTAAAGGGAAAAACATATCATTCTGGCAAGATCTCTTTCTTTTAGCAAGTCAGGGGAGAGGCAGTCACGGTGGTGCCCGTGTTTCTCGCTGGCCATTGGTGGGGGGGGGGGGGGCCCTGCTGTAGCTCCGGCAGCCAGAGCCAGAACACGGGAACGGGAAACTTGAGCGACACATTCCGAGTCCGGCAAAGCGTCCGTGGAAGCTCCTTTCTCGTATTCCTCTGTCCTTCCTGTAAGAAGCAGAGCTGACCACCCCATGCTGCAGAAGCCCTGGGGACACAGGACTGGCTGTGGTGGCCAGTCCAGGCATGTGTGGATGACTTTCATACCGACCACAGTGTCTCAAGGGAGTTCCCAGAGTTAGCACAGTTCCCCAAACCCCACACTGTCGTGCCTCCTTACTTGTTTTCCTCTCTCAGACTGAAACAGTTCATTAAAAAATACTGACTCAGCCAGGCACAGTGGCTCATGCCTGTCATCCCAGCATTCTGTGAGGCCAAGGTGGGAGGATCGCTTGAGCTCAGGAGTTCGAGACCAGCCTGAGCAAGAGCGAGACCCCGTCTCTACTATAAACAGAAAGAAATTAGCCAAACAACTAAAAATAGAAAAAAAAAAAAAAAGCCGGGCATGGTGGCACGTGCCTGTAGTCCCAACTACTCGGGAGGCTGAGGCAGGAGGATTTCTTGAGCCCAGGAGTTGGAGGTTGCTGTGAGCTAGGCTGAAGCCACGGCACTCACTCTAGCCTGGGCAACAGAGTCAGACTCTGTCTCAAAAAAAAAATAAATAAATAAAACTGACTCACGCAGAGCCTAAGTTTCAATCAATCTGTTACTTTGAACAGATTGTATTTCTTTCTATGCTGATTCATTTGTGTCATTTGATTCCCATTTGGATGATCTCAAATTCCTAGAAAGAAAAAATGAAGGCATATGTCAAGCACACGTTTTCAGTGCCTCTTCTAATTAATATTAAGCGGAGAGGACTGACATTATTATCTTTATTGTACAAGTGAGGACACTGAAGCACAAGGCACCGAGGTTACTGGAAGTCGTGTTGTCTGGAGGAGGTGAAGGCCGGGTGGAGAGCACCGCCTGGCCCCCCCCAGCCTCCTGGGCCGCCTCAGCCCGCCGAGCTCCAGCTCCCCACGTCTTCTCGCAGGAAGCCAGGGCCCGGCTACTCGTACTTAAGGCATTTACTATTCGAGGAATTTATTTTCCCAGTTTATTGCCTAAGAGGAAAAGTAAAATGGAAATGATTCCCCTGAAGCCGTCTTGCCTCCTGTCTTCCTGAGCCATCTGCAAAGTGCAGACACTCCTGCTACCCGCTTGCGGATGTCACCCTCACGTAACAGGCGTCCAATCCACGATTGACACGCCGCCCATGCCTTGGAGCCCTTCGAGTGTTTGTTTTTGCCAGATTGCATCTCTTGAACTACAGATGCCTAAGAGGTGGGGAACAGATTCTTTCCGTCACTTGGCGTCTCTAATTCCTGTGCAGGGTAAATACCGAAGAGCAGTGGGCTTGAGATTTACCTGCGGAAAGGTTCTCCGGTGAGGAAGTTAAGTCACCACGTCAGTCTTCTATTGTTATAAATATTTTTGCACAGAGGGATGAAGGACAGGTCTCGGGGAGGCCTGCCCATCCTGGTGATCCATGTGACTAACTAGTATTACTTTCCTTTCGTTCGTTTTTCTTTGGAGGAATTAACTATCAAAAGTTTTTTTTTTTTTTTGGAGACAGAGTTTCACTTTATTGTCCAGACTAGAGTGAGTGCCGTGGCGTCAGCCTAGCTCACAGCAACCTCAAACTCCTGGGCTCAAGCAATCCTGCTGCCTCAGCCTCCCAAGTAGCTGGGACTACAGGCATGCGCCACCACGCCCGGCTCATTTTTTCTATATATATTAGTTGGCCAATTAATTTCTTTCTATTTATATTAGAGATGGGGTCTCGCTCTTGCTCAGGCTGGTCTCGAACTCCTGAGCTCAAACGATCCGCCCACCTCGGCCTCCCAGAGTGCTAGGATTACAGGCTTGAGCCACCGCGCCCGGCAACTATCAAAAGTTTTGACCCCCAAACATTTAGCAACAGAACCGCTCACGGAAGCCCACTTTTAGCTATGAATTAACCGTTTGAAAGCTAGAAGATACTGTGTGAAGATAGATTTCTATTCTGCGTCTGGGAGATGCAGCGTAGGCTTTTTCTAGCACGCACTTCAGGGCTCTTCTGCCTCTACCCCATTATCCAGGTTCAAAGCCACTTCCAAGCTTTTGGGGACTTATGGCAGCACCCCACGTCTTGGTGCCAGTTTTTGTATTCTTCAGGCGCAACAGAGAAACAGAGCCAGTAGGACAGACATACAGGTCTTAGCCAGAGAGAGACAGAGATTTGTGGGAATTGGCCCAGTGTCTGCGGAAGGCTGAGAAGTCCAACATCTGCCGCCTGCACACTGGGCCCGGGGAAAGCTGGCGGAGTGACGCAGTCCGAGTGTGGAGGCTGAGAACCAGGAGCACCGATGTCCCACCTCGAACAGAGAGCACCTTCCCCTGGCGCTGCTTTTCTGCTCTGATTGGCCCTCAACAGACTGGATGTCGCCCTCCCACGCCGTCAGAATCTGCTGTACTCTGTCCACCAGCTCAAGCGCTGGTCTCTTCCAGAAATATCCACACAGAACCAGCCAGACATGATGCTTTGCCAGCCATACGGGCATCCCTTAGCCCAGGAAAGTTGACACATGACATTAACCATCACGATATAATGAAATATGCATGTAAAATGTATATTACGGAGATAATCTAAAAGTCGGACAAATCCGGGCCTTGCTGTGCCGCCTTGCAGAGACGGTTTCCAGAAAAGTGGCTCTCGTTGCATAGCGTGTCTTACGCCTGCTGTGGTGATCTCACAAATTGCTTCCTCCTGCATTTTTCTGGGAAGGAAGCCATGCCCTTCACAGCACAGTGAACTTGTAGGGGCCTCCACATCTGTCTCTGCCCCAGCGACAAAGATGGGGCCACAAGAGGTGAAGAGCACGTGACAGTCACAGCTGACACCAGGACGCACAGAGCAGAGCAAACCACGAAAGCACCTCAAGGGGCCACAAATACAGGGTTGACTGGAAGAAGAACAAAATTTTTAATTTATCCTCAATACCTACAGTTCCAGTAGTGACTCTCAAAGTAGCCTAGAACATTTCTCTTTTCACATCTATAGTGGCAAGCCTTAGTGACTTCCAGACGTACCTGTGAAATGCCAGAAAATAAATACCCGGAGAGGGAGGGCGTGGCCGGGGCGGTGGTCTGGCTCCGGAGTGCACACTAGCCCGGGACCCTGTGATGAGAGGCCACAGCCCTCGCGTCTCTCCGGGCTGGTGTGCACGACCTCTTCCGCTTCCTCTCAGCTTTCCGCAACCTTCACAGTTTCTGTAGCTCATGGAGGTATCAAGGCTCCTTCTCACGAGGTTTTCCGTTTTATGCATCTCGATCTTAGAAATCAAAACCCCGCGGAATTCTTAGCTGTCAAAGAGGCGGCTTGAAAGTCCTCAGAGCCAGAAAATGAACCAACCCCTCGCTCTCAGCATCTGTTTCTTGGTGGAAGCATCGCTCCACGCTGCCTGTCCGTCGGCAGGGCCGTGGTTTCCAGCCGTGGTTCCAGCCACTTCCTTCTGTCCCTGGCTGTGGGCGTGAGGGACGCCGAGACGCAAGGTGGGCACTGGGCAGGTCAGGGATTGCTGCTCTGCCAGCGAGCCAGGACTTGCACGGCCCTGAACATCTTCCCCAGCTGCCCTCGGAGAGCCCGTCCCGCGTGTCGTTTGCACGCCGAGGGCATTGCCTGGTATGATGGCAATCCTTTGACGCCTCCTTCAGTTTGTCCCCGCCTTGATGGATGGGACCTAGGCGTGGGCAGCTACGTGGTCGGTCACCAGCAGTGATAACGCCCTACCCTGGAGTGGACACGGCCAGCCTTTCCCTTTTCCTGCCGCCCTAAAACCAACAGATGCTTGTGTCTGGCCACGTGGCGCCCAGGGAGTCGACCCTACGGAACGTTCTCCTACAAGGGTTTTCCCTGTGCTGGTGCATCTGACCTGGAGTATGCAACGTTCGCCGTCGGGGCTGGCTTCTCGGTCCCCTTCCCTGTCACTATAGACGTGCCGATAGTGTTTTGGATATTGTGCTTATTTCAGCCCTGGGCCCTTTTTCTGTTTGTTCGAGATAACCCTAATTCTTTTTTTTTTTTTTTTTTTGCTTGGCTTTTAATGTTATGGTCTTTTCGGATGACCGATTTTTAGGTGTTTTGTAACTCAGTCTGTTGGTGTTTCCTATGTTATTTCTTCCATTGTTTCTATTTAAAAAGAGATTTCCCTGTCCAGGCATCAGATAAGCATTCACCTTTGTTATTTTAATTTTATGGCTTGATTTTTTTTTTTTTAAACATGTAACCCTTTAGTAGACCTGGGATTTATTTAGTCTAGGTAGAGAGGAGACAGATCTACATTTATTTCTCCACTGTGACTAGACAGCCCCTTAGAAATTTGCAGAGAAGCCGTCTTTCTCTAATTTTTTACCAGGCTTCCGGTGGCCTTGGGTTTCCATTGCCCGTGCCGACGTCAGATGTGTGGCTAACATCGTCCTTCATTCCAGGTAGATCTGAGTTCGGTGGTGTCAATCCTGTTTAGAAGATTTTCAGATAATCCTCACCAGAGTCGAAGGCTGAGCTTTGCGAGGAGGCGGGAAGACGGGGGAGGAACACAGGATCCCTGCTCCCCACCACCCGGCTCAGCACATCGTGTCACCGGGCACTCAGAACAAAAGGGTGGACCAGGGACTTCTCCCTGGAAGAGGAGGCAGGGTGGGGTGGCAGAAGACCTCTCCTCACCCGCTCTGCTCTGCTGGGACCGAGGGCAGTGCTGGGAGCCCGGCCCGAGCGTCTGATGAGGTTTCCGCCACGAGGAAGCAGCCCATGTCCAGGGCATGGCAGAGCCCGAAAGTCTAGAACCTGCCGTCGCTCACGTGAAGCCCACCCGTGGCCTCCCGTGGTTCTCGCCGTGGTGGACAGTCTTGGGGCACCCACTGCCCCCGAACGCCCTTTTTTTACAGCCCTCAATTTCTCCCTCTCGTCATCTCTTGGTCTTCCCATTGCCAGCTACAGCGCGAGGCATCCCTCTCCCTCCTCCCCGAGGACAGCAGTGCCTCCACTAAGGTCCTCACTGTGGTCCTCCTCTCACCCTGCACATCACCACTTGGGGTGGCCCCTGAGTGCCCCCGGCCCCTGCCGTGGGGCAGGGACTTGCCCCCGTGTTCCCAGCAAAGCTGCGACCATTCCTCCCCGCCGCTTACAAGTGCCTGGCGCCCAAATGCTCCATCACTTCAGGTCTGCACGTGGCCTCCCCTCCCCTCCCCACGACTTCTCTGCCCCAGTCACCCAGGCCGGGCTGGCTGACTCGGCTCCCTCCTTCCCGTCCCCCAGCTGAGGGGTCACGTGGCCCAGGCTCCCCCTTCTCTTGGCCAGACCTGTCCCTCTGCAGGACAGATAGTGTGGAACACCCGTCACCCCTACATCCACCGTGCCCTTGCATCCGCTGCATGGCATCTCCAATGCAGACCAGGCCACGAGTGTGTGCTGTGTGACAGTCCTTCTGGCCCCCTGTCCGTGGTCTCGCCGCTCCCCAGGCCCCCGTGTCCCTGCCCACTGGCCTCACTGTGCACGCCAGCCCAGCCACCACCCTGCAGGGCTGTCCCTCGGCCTGTGTCCTCCTGACCGAGCACCCTCGGCTCCCCAGCTCTCGTGAGGTTTGACCCCTTCTCTGGGAAACCTCCCGGGACCCTCCCCAGTCACCCTCTGGTGGCCCCTTGCCACCCTCCTCACAGATGTCCCCCTGCTGGACTCAATTCCCGGGCTGCACCTGCACCCTTGCAGCCCAGCGCCCAGCAGGGGGGACTGAGCAGTGGAGCTGTCGCTGCGGCAGGCCGGGGAATGAGGCGTTCGAGACCAGGCGGCAGGAACGGTGGCTGCACCGCTTGGCTGTCTCGGCTACAGCGGAGCTGAGTGATCCCGACGGCCTATTTTCCGGTTCTTCTACACAGAGAGAAAGCTACACTGACCAGAATGCAGACTCCAGATCGCTAAGCTGTTTGCTCTCACATGGGAAACAGGAGAGGGTGCAAGACTAGCTTTGCAGCGCAGCCTTGTAGAGAGGCTTGCACCCCAGTACTGCGAGGAGAGAGTGAAGAAGAACCCAGAGACAGAATCGCAGCCAGGGGTATAAAGTCGCGTTAAGTAAGGATGCTCAGCGCGCGCTGAGCTTTAGTTACCTGGTTTCCATCATAACCCTGCTCATTAGATCCTTTTTAGCCCAGATTGTGCATTTCTCCTCCATCCTCCTGGGCATTTGTCTCCTGTGCTGTTATTGGTGCCGCCCCGGGTCCCTGGATAACAGGCTCTGGGGCGCCGTCCCTCCCGGCCACAGTAGCCGCCGACTCTGAGCAACGCCATCTTCCTGCAGCCAACGAGCCTCGGTGTCCTCTTCTGCAAACAGCGAGGTTAAATTCCGTGCTCTCTGGGGCTTTCCCCAGAGCGGGACAACTCTGATGCCGTTAGTTGAGGCAGAAGGACCTCCAGGTGTTACCTTTGGCGTGAGTGACGGGGAGCCACCCCCCGGCCTGTGCCCTGGTGTTCGGGTCTGGGGGAGTTAGGAACGGAGAGAGCTGTGAGAGGCAGGAGCCGCGGCTGGTTGCAGGGGGCCACTGGGACCCCCAGCTCTGTCCCCAGTGCTGCCACCTGGGTACCCGCTTGCTGCCCGTCTAGACCCTAACTAAGGGTATCACAGGACCACTTCGATGACAAGGGTCTGGCGTCGGCTCAGGAATGGACAGAGCAGTGGGATGGGACGCTCGGCGGAAACCCGTGGAGTCTGAGTGCACAAGAAAGGTGCCTGCACGGGACACTGAGGTGGCACCGCGCCCGGCGGGCCAGCGCTGCGGCGGTGTGGCACACGAGTGACCACATGCTGCCCACAGCGGCCCTGCGAGGGAGGTGCCGTCTCACCCTCGCCCAGGGTGTGGGGCCCGGCTGCCGGGTCCACCGTCACCCCCGCACACAAAACGACACCGTCACCAGCTGTGGGAGGTGACACCTGCCTGGCCCAAACCCAGAGGCGGGCCCCAGAGAGCCCGAATACCTTCGAGTGGACGTTAAAGCTAAGAAGTGACAGAGCAACTCGTGGGACACTGTCCTGGGACCCAGGAACGAGGAGGGGCCTCTTTTTTTTTTAATTATGGCAAAATGTCACACATAACATAATACTTATCATTCGACCCATTTGTAGAGTCTGGATTGCGGAGTCGTGTGGGAATTGCATGTTTAAGCTGTTCAAGGAGCTGCCAAGCTGCTTTCTGCACCATTTTATTAGCATTCCCACCAGCAGTGCACGGCCTCACCAACATTTGTTATTTGCTATCTCACTGTTATTATTATTGTAGCATTCTTAGGGAAGGACTCCTTAAATGAAACTTTAGAAATGTATATCACAAGTTCAAAATGCAGGTGAATATAAACACCTGTCCCGTCACTCAGCACTATCATGCTTGTCACCATGGGAATCCTGAAGCTGTCACTCAAGGGGCTGTGGAGATCATGTGGATCCTGTCCTGAGTGTTCCAGTTTGCCTCTGGGAATCCTAAAGTTGTCCTTATTCTCAAGTGATCTCTCTTTCTTTGTTCATTTGTTGTTGCCACAATACTGATTACATCTGTATTCCCAGGTAGCTGAACCTGGGACAAGGTGAGCACCAAAAAGAATAATGTCATTGGTTATAACACACTACATTAAAAAAAAAAAATCCACGGGCCGGGTGCAGTGGCTCACGCCTGTAATCCTAGCACTCTGGGAGGCTGAGGCGGGAGGATCGCTCGAGGTCAGGAGTTCGAAACCAGCCTGAGCAAGAGCAAGACCCCATCTCTACTATAAATAGAAAGAAATTAATTGGCCAACTAATATATATAGAAAAAATCAGCTGGGCATGGTGGCGCATGCCTGTAGTCCCAGCTACTTGGGAGGCTGAGGCAGCAGGATTGCTTGAGCCCAGGAGTTTGAGGTTGCTGTGAGCTAGGCTGACACCACGGCACTCACTCTAGCCTGGGCAACAGAGCGAGACTCTGTCTCAAAAAAAAAAAAAATCCATGATTCACAGTCATTCTCACAGAGAGTGGGACCAGTTCCATCTGAAATATAGAAATTGGCTTTCTTAAATTGTCCTTTCTTAAAATGTCCTACTTAAATTATGGGTTCATTGCGACAGGTGATTCTCATTCTCCAAGCTGCTTTGTACAATATGTGGCGTACGATATATACCCAATGAAGCCAGGAAACCTCCAAAACCGCTCCGCCACACGGAGACCAAGGACCCTGCATTTAAAGACAATCCTTTGGAGTTTTTCAAAAGAAAAAACGTGAACACGAAGAACAAAAGCAATCACTGAAGGCCACCCCTTCATCAACTGCATCTGCACTGAGAGCATCATCCTTAGTGGCTACCGCCTTGCTGAAGCTAGGAAGCCCTTTGGTGTTGGTGAAGAGCTGATCCTGCCTGCTGCTAAGCACGTGTGCCGTGAAATTTTAGGAGAGGCTGCAGTTCCAAAGGTGCCACCTGTTCCTCTTTCGGCCAGCGCCATAACTAGACAAACTGATGAAACAGCAGAGGACATTGAGGCACAATTGTTAGGGAGGATTAACGAGCCACCATCCTACACAATCCAGGTTGACGCATCTACCAGTGTTGACAAAAAGGCAACAGTGCTTGGTTTTGTGCGATGCATTTTCAGGAGGCTGTGCATGAGGATATGTTACGTGCACTTTTGTTGCCAACCAACACCACAGCTGCAGAACCATTCAGGTCTTTGAATGATGACACGCCAGGAAAGCTGAACTGGTTGTTTTGTGTCGGTACGTGCACGGATGGAGCAGCTGCCATGGCCGGACGACTTTCTGGTGTCACTACTCAGGTCAAGGCGGTCACTTCTGAACGTGAGTCTTTGCACTGTGTCATCCACAGAGAAATGCTGGCTAACTGAAAAATGTCGCCTGAACTAAACAATCTTTCGCAGGATGTGATTAAAGTTATCAACTTCATTAAAGTCCAAGCCCTTAACTCACATCTGTTCATGCAGCTCTGTGAGGAGGTGGACACAGAGCACACACGTCTTCTCTTATGCACAGAAGTGAGACGGCTTTCCAAAGGTAGATCACTGGCCAGAGGGTTTGAGTTATGAGAGCCACTCGAGAAACTTCTCTTAGAAAGACAGTCACCACTGGCAGCACATTTCAGTGACACAGAATGGGTCGCAGAACTTGCTTACTTGTGTGACACATTCAACCTGCTCAGTGAACTCAATCTGTCACTTCAGGGGAGGACGACAGCTGTGTTCAAATCGGCAGATAAAGTGCCTGCATTCAAAGCCAAACTGGAATTATGGGGGCGATGAGTGAACATTGGGATTTTCGACAGGTCTCAAACATTAGCAGAGATTTTGAAAGAGACTGGGCCGGGGCCGCCTTTCTCCCGGCTGGGGCATCATCTCCTGTCTCAGCTTTCAGCAGAGTGTGAGCATCACTTCCCAAACGCAAAAGGCCCCGGAACTGAGAAGGAATGAATCAGGGATCCATTAGTGAATAAGCCAGGTGAAGCGACTCTGTCTGTGCTAGAAGAGGACTGAGTGCTTAAGATCGCAAATGACAGTGGCCTTAAAAGTATGTTTGAGACAACTTCAAATCTCCATACGCTCTGGCTTACAGTCAAGGCGGAATATCCCGAGATTGCCACAGCAGCACTGAAGAGCCCGCTTCCATGTCCAGCCTCCTATCTTTGTGAAGCAGGGTTTTCTGCAGTGACAGCAACCAACACGAGATTACGGAATAGACTGGACATAAGCAACACACTCGGGTGTCACTGTCTCCCATCACCCCCAGAGGGGACCCTCTAGTTACAGGAAAACAAGCTCAGGGCTCCCCACTGACTCTGCAATATGGCAAGCTGTTTAATTATTTTGTCATGTATTACAATGTGATAATAATGGAAATAAAGTGCACAATAAACGCAATGGTCTTGAATCATCCCGAAACCATCCCCCCCGCCCCTGGCCAGTCCACAGAAAAATGGTCTTCCACGACACTGGTCCCCGGTACTGAAGAGGTTGAGGACCGCCGTTCTAGAGGAAAACTGGCCTGGACTTAGCAAAAAGTACCGGGGGAAGTGGAGTGTGAGACTGTTCTTCTCTTCTAGGAGCAAAACAAAGAAATTTAACAACCAGTATGAGTGACCCTGGCCTGGACCCTAGGTTGGAAAAATAAGAGGGGTGAATGACATGAGGGTGCTGAGTATGGATTGGTGTGAGGTGACGTCATGGATGAGCTCTAGTTTTCGCAGGTGTGATGCTGCATTAGAGATACATGGACAACGTCCTTAGTCTTGGGAGACAACTAAGGGTAAAGTGTCTTGGTGTCTACAATTTATTTTCAATTTTTTTGGAGAGAGAGAAAGCAAATGTATCAAAATGTAAATAATTCCTAAATCTCAGATCATCATTATATTGCTCTTTCAAGTTTCGTGTATGTTTGAAATGTTTGTGGTAGCAGTTGGGGGGATTAGTTAGATCCAGTTAGATCCAGTACTTCATACCCAGTGTTTTTCCTCGGACCTTGAAGCCTCTGTCTTTCTGCCCCGCAGTTCGGGACCGAGTGCGATCCAAGATGGAGAGGGACATCCTGGCGGAAGTGAACCACCCTTTCATCGTGAAGCTTCATTACGGTAAATAGAACTAAAATTGACACTTCTGGGAGGACCCAGGGCGACCTTCTCCAGAACAAAGGAAAATTCTTTAAAAATAATAGATCTGAAAGAAGAAGTCCCTCCCTGTGTCCCAGAGTGCTGTCCCGTCTGGGGAGGAAAGTATCTTAGCTCCCACCCCTTAATCTCTTCTGTGTTCCTTTTCTCTAAAAGAGCAAGATACCCTGTTTTCATCTCAAAGACCTGATTTTAGATGGGGCTCTCCATTGTCATTAAATTAGCACCACTGATAATTGAGTAGAAAGGTTCCTTGCTCTAGATTGGGGTGACTCTATGACATATCTTTTGTTATTTCAAAATAAAATGCTTTGTGACCCAGTAATTTATTTAAACCAGGAATGGCAACACCTACGTTTTAAGTGCTACCGTGTTTTTTTAAAATGCTACTAAGCATTTTAAACCTAGGGGCTCATTGGACCCTCTCAACTTCCATCAGAAGTAGGTGATTCGGCCGGGCGCTGTGGCTCACTCCTGTAATCCTAGCACTCTGGGAGGCCGAGGCGGGCGGATCGCTCGAGGTCAGGAGTTCGAAACCGGCCTGAGCAAGACCCTGTCTCTACCAAAAATAGAAAGAAATTAATCAACCAACTAAAAATATATATATAGAAAAAATTAGCCGAGCATGGTGGCGCATGCATGTAGTCCCAGCTACTCGGGAGGCTGAGGTAGGAGGATCACTTGCGCCCAGGAGTTTGAGGTTGCTGTGAGCTAGGCAAACGCCACGGCACTCACTCTAGCCTGGGCAACAGAGTGAGACTCTGTCTCAAAAAAAAAAAAAAAAGGTGATTGTTCTCATTTTCTGAGGCTCAGATCAAATGATTTACCAAAGGCCACAGGTCTGCTTTCCCACACAACTTCTCCCAGTTTGCTTTCTGCCTTTTCATCTCAACTGAAGAATGATAAGTGAAATCCTCAAGTTAAAAAAAAAAAATTAATGAAAGGGTGACTCCAGGGTCATGCCAGACTACGTTAACATGTACCGCTCAAACAGTGTGCGTAAAGTACAGAAAAGAACAGCCACAGAACCAGACCTCGTTGTGCGGGAGACGGCAAAGGCATGACCTCCCGCCCCAAGGACGGGATGGAGGAGACGTCTGTCTAGCTCTTTGCTGACTAATTTCTGACACGACTAAGGACACAGTCCTGTTTGGGAATTAGGGGGCCTACTCTTTCACAAGCAGTAAGAGCGCATGTGCATTGTGCGCCAGGCACACCAGTTGCCCGTTCCGGGCGAGGCCAGGCGGGCTGCCGCTCTGCCACTCGGCCACCTCCGGGGCTGCCGGCTCCCTGGGCGCTGTCCTGAAGACACGAAGAACAGACGCTCTGCGTGCGATCCCTCTGTGGTTGGCACGAGATCTCCATCTGCCCATCCAGGCCCGGGCGCAGCGTTTAGTCCACCCTCATTTTACAGAGCCCGACAAAGGGCTTTCTGGCCGGAGGCTTACGTGTCTAAACGCCCAGCGTCTATGAGGGTTCTAGCAGTTTCTTTTAGGAAATGGGAAGTTTTCGCAGTTGCAAGGGCATCAGGACCCCTCCCGGCCGTACCTTCTGCGTGTGTAAAACGCAGTTCGAGGGACGGGCTGGCAGGACGTCGAACTGGCATCGTCACCGCAGTGCCGGTGGCCGGTTTCCCCTGATCCTCCCACGAGGCTCGTCCCCCTTGACCGGGGCACGCCCTTGTCAGCGGGGAACGGGAGCTACGTGGACCGTCTGTGCCCTGAAACATAGAAGCAAGTCCACAGCGTAGCCCGCAATGACCAGACCAAGGACAGGAGCCCCCTCCCGTGACGTGCCGTAGCTGACCGGCCCATCACCAGCACCGCCACGGAAGAAGTCGGGTGGGGCCCCCCCCCCCCCGTGCCCTGAGTCGCAAGACGAGGTTCCGTAGGGAGGAAAGAGGCGGCGTTCCCTCCTCGAGCGCCAGAGGCAGCCTCACGTCCCTCACGAAACACGTCACAACAAACTCCACTTTCTAAGTAAGACCCAGCTGCGGCCGAAGCCTGACGTTAGTGGTGGCAGTAATGAGAACGAGTTTGAACGTGCAAATGTGTTCTCCCGGTGTATGTTCTAATTCCTTTTGTGATTAGAAAGGGAAGGAAGGAGGAGAGAAAAAAAGAAGAAAACAATCTCAGGACTCTTAACAGAAGCGGAGGGACGGCACTGCCCCGGGCCGGGGTCCCCTCACTCTGCCCCACGGCGGGCTCCAGGGCTGCAGCCGTGTTCCCAGAACTGTAGCCTCACAGATTCACGTGGTATTTGGGCCAAAGAGAGCCGGGCTTGGGGACCACAGAGGGACCAGGTCCAGGTGAATGATTCCCCTCCGAGGAGGCTGCGCCGCTGTCAGGATGCTCACGTGTCTCTCTCCGCAGCCTTTCAGACAGAAGGAAAGCTCTACCTGATCCTGGACTTCCTGCGAGGAGGGGACCTCTTCACCCGGCTCTCCAAGGAGGTAACCGCCCCCGGGGGGTCTGTGTGCAGGTCAAGGGGCAGGGGTTGGGGGGGCGGAGAGGAGAGGAGTGTGTGGTGTGACACGGGTGTAGTATGTGTGAAGTGTGTTAGTGTGTGCATGCAGTGTGTGTGTACGTGGTGTGTGCATGTGTGATGTGTGGTATGTGTGATACATGGGACGTTCGTGTGTGGCGTGTATGATGCGTGGGATGTGTTCGAGCGCAGTGTGTGTGATGTGTGCGTGTGTGTTGGTTTTGAAGAAGTCGCCCAAGTCGCACGAGCAGGAGAGCTGTGGTCCTAGAAGGGTCTCAGGGAAACTGCTCCTGCAAAGCCTGGATCCTCAGCACCTCTGTTCACGCCCTGCGTGGAGCACGTCACTCGCCTCCGTGGAGGGATTACGCGTCGCCGTGCGGGGGCTGCACTGGTCCTGCCCTGGGGAGTGGGGAGTGGGAAAGTGCGGGTGCCCCCAGCACTGAGCGGCAGACACGTGGGGGGCTCAGCACGGGGTCTAGAGGGCCAGAGGCAGGAACCGCACAGGGCAGAACGCGGCTGCCAGTGAGCTCCCCAGTGATTAACCAGGAAACGCCTACCCGAGGGGCTGGTCAGCAGGCGGAGAGGGCGGGGATTCGGGGGAGGAGGGGTGCAGGTGCGCGGCACCTGTCGGTCACCGTCCAGGGCTGGGGGCCTGCGCACTCCAGCGCCCTGGGGAGAATCCCTTTTGGGAAGTGGATGCCACGTGCATGTGACCCTGGTGTCACTCACCGTCCAATGCTCCCGTCTCGCGATTTCTCACGGGGACTGTAAAACACAGGTTGTGATAACGACTTGGTTCCTAGTAAGGCGACTACGAAACGACCAGGGGGCAGGCACCGTGGCCTCGGGCACATTTCAGCTGCCCAGATGGGTGTGGCCTCATCCCGTGGACACTTAGGGCTTCCCGGCCTGGTCGCCGCCGAGCCCCGGGCTGTCCCAGCCACAGGGGGCCCCCGGCATGGGGTCGCCCACCCGACACCCACCAGCCTGCCTCCGTGGGAGGCATGCACCGCCTGCTCTGACCACCGTCGTGTGGCGTTTGCTAGAACTCGTCCTACTTTGGGCCCACAGCAGGTCACTCAGGCCACTAGTTCGCATGCTAGTTTAGAGGAGGATGTAAAACTGAAGACAGAGGGGATGAGATTCAGGACCCGTTGCCAGTAAGTCCTCATCGAGCCTGCACCGTGTGGTACTGTTATTCGTACTAAAACGTGGTGAGCTCACGTCAGAAGCGCCCTTGTTCCACTGTGAGCCAGGAACACCGGTCAGAGCCAGGTGGTTCTGGGGTGTAGACCGAAGGGGAGAGCCATCGGTGCGCGCTCCTCGCCGGGCAGGTCCAGCTTGCAGGGAAGCTGTCTTCCTCCTCTGCTCCTAACACTGTGAGGGAACTCGTTTTTCCATCGTAAGAGCCGGAAAAGCGTCGGGGGGTGGGGGGAAGGCCTCGGTTTCCTGCAGCGCGGCCGCCCTCGTGTGCTCCCTGGGGCCGCGCCCGGCCTCCTGGGCGGGGTTCCGTGGAACGCGCCGGCCACGCCGGGAGTCAGCGGTCTGTTCCTGTCTCCCTCGCCAGGTGATGTTCACCGAGGAGGACGTCAAGTTCTACCTGGCTGAGCTAGCCCTGGCCCTCGACCATCTCCACGGGCTGGGCATCATCTACAGGGACCTGAAACCCGAGAAGTAAGTGAGGAGACCGAGGGCGCGAGCGCCACGCCCCCCGGGCCTGTGTTCTTTGTGGGCCCTCGTTGGCAGCGTAGCCGGGGAGATGCTCCTGCCGGCAGGTAGCGCCCAGGAACCCAACGACAGGGAGCAGGTGCCACTTCCCAGCCCCGTGCAGGAAGTTCCCAGGCGGGTTCCAGGAAGGTGGTCAGGAGAAGCTCGGAGTGAGGCGGCCCGCGTTCCTGTCTGTGGGCGCAGGAGGCCGGAGCCCAGGCCGCCAAGATCCATGCCCCGCCCTCCCTGCCAGCCTGGGCCGTCTCAAACTCGGCCACCTGCGAGCTAGTTTCTGCCTCCCCCTCCCGTCTCTGCTCTGCCGTCCTCCAGACCTAAGAAGCCTGTTCAGTGACTTCGACAAGCCCCCAAAGTGTGGCTTACTTAACCACTTGGCTCATTTCCAGGTGACCAGATCAGCTTTCCCAAGAATTTATCTAAACGACAACAGCTTCAGAATCCCCAGGCTCAAACTGCACCGAGATTTGTGTATCTGTGGCAGTGATAATCTGCAGTGTTATTATTTCTGGGATATTCAGCTAATCTATTCTAAATTAAAGCACATAAAGTCCCTCCAAAATAATAGTGTTCCCATCTGAGGTGTTGTGGGGTTTTTTTTTTACATCTTCTGTGTAGAGCTGACATGTTAATTAGGAGTGATCCACCCACTTAGAAAAGGAGAGATCTGGCACATGGTGTTTTAGCTTCAATTGACCAACCCAGGCAGTATCTCCAAGGTGAAGTAAGAGGGCCTGCACCTGCCCCCAGACAAGGTGTCACCTGGTGGGACCAACCAGCTGTGTGCACATGGTGGCAATCCCAGCCCATGAGCTAAGACCGAGGGCTGCGGACTCAAGAGATGATTCCAGCTCCTGCCTCCCATCCCCACACTCCCACCTACACGGAACTGAGAAAAAGACAAGCTCTGCCCCAAAGCCAGCTTATTGGACGTGGCTATCATTTATGGGAAACATCGAGGTTTGCCCAGAAACCAGGTCACGCCGTGTTCACGCGGGATGTAAAATGCATTTGCCTGTGCTTGTAACTGTAGGCTCTGACTGAGCTACTAGTCAGTGGCTGCCATTGCCACTGGCTGCACCTGTGTGCACATTTGCAAATCCAACGTGAGCATCTCTCCTCCAAAAATCAGAAATCTGAAATGCTCCAAAATTTAAAAACTTTTTCAACCCCGATATGATACCATGAGTGGAAAATTCCACACATAGTGCTTAAACACTAACTTTGCCTAATACACAAAATTATTATTATTATTATTTTTTTTTTTTGAGACAGAGTCTTGCTTTGTTGCCCAGGCTAGAGTGAGTGCCATGGCGTCAGCCTAGCTCACAGCAACTTCAATCTCCTGGGCTCAAGCGAGCCTCCTGCCTCAGCCTCCCTAGGAGCTGGGACTACAGGCATGCGCCACCATGCCCGGCTAATTTTTTCTATATAAGTTGGCCAGCTAATTTCTTTCTATTTATAGCAGAGACGGGGTCTCACTCTTGCTCAGGCTGGTGTCGAACTCCTGACCTTGAGCAATCTGCCTGCCTCGGCCTCCCAGAGTGCTAGGATTATAGGCGTGAGCCACCGCGCCCGGCCAATGCACAAAATGATTAAAAATACTGTGTAAAACTACCTTCAGGCTATGTGCATAAGGCGTATGTGAAACACACATGCATTTTGTGTTTAGACCTGTGTCCCCTTCCCAAGATAGCTCATTTTTATATTTTTATACATGTAGATCTTTCAAAATCTGAAATAGCCAAAATCCAAGACACTTCTTTCTGGTCCCAAGCGTTTCGGCAGCCTGTGCTTGTGGACAGGCTTTACCTGAGTGACCCCGCGGGGAGCAGCGTCATATCAGCCACCGCTGTCTCCTTCGAAGGAGACAGATTTGAAGCTCAAAGCAGACGGGACTGACCCGCCCACGGTGCTCTGAGCTCTGGGCGTCCCCTTTCACCTGTCCCTGATCAGGAGGTGATTATGGGATCCTGGCCTGTCACCTTGGGTCCCTGCAGAGGTCACCTCAGGAGTCAATCGCCTGTTAATTGCCCTCTGACTCCTGTCGGCGCGCTCCTGGCTGTAAACCTCTGCGCTGACAGTGCCGCTGACCCCCGGCTGCGCGTGTCGGTCCTGGCGGGTTCCGAGCTCACCCTGAGCATCCGTCAGGCAGCGAGCTCCGGTCCCCCTCTTTGTAAAGGTCAAAGTGATCCTGACAGCTAAAAATAGTAATGTTTAACTGCAGGGTTGGAGAAAAAGGTTTTTGTTGTCTAATTAGAATTGCTAGGGAATTAATCTTGAAAGTCGCTTAATTCCGGGCAGAGATAGAGTATCAGAAAGGCAAAGATTAAACCCATCTGCCTCTTTAATTATAAATCGTCTTAATTAGATGCTATAACCTATTCTTTCCCATCTCCATAAAATGGTAGGGTTTTTTTAGTCCGTGGCATATTTTTAAAAATTGTAAAATACGCAGAACATAAAATTTACCATTTTAACCATGTTTAAGTGGAATTGAGTGCAACCATCACCACCATCCATCTCCAAAACCTTCTCATCTTGCAAAGCTGAAGCTCTGTCCACATTGAACACTAACCCCTCCCCGTGCCCCAGCCCCTGGCCCCCACCGTCCTGCTGGCTGTCTCCATGCACTGGGCCCCTCTAGGGACCCCCCCACATGGAATCGTGGAGTATCGGTGCCTGGTGACGGGCTTACTGCACTGACGTCCCCCAGGTTCTGCGTGCTGTCCTGTGTGTCAGCCTTTCCTTCCTTTTTCAGACGTTTCAAAGGTGTCCCATACTAATCCTCCAAGCCTTGCTTCGTCTCTGTCCAGCCTGGTCTCTTCAGGGCTCTGGGGTCTGGTGGACCAGGATTTAATGGCAGCCATAAAAGAAATGGGCAGGTTTGGGGTCCCAGGGGTCCCAGGTGTTGCAGCCCAGACTCCAGCCCGAAGTTCTCGGACGAGGGGCTTCCCCTGTGCCCAGCCCTCCCAGGCCCCACCCCTCCTCTGTGGGGAGCAGTTGGGACCAGCGAAGCAAGCTCTGACGCAGACACAGGGAAGAGACCGGACCTGGGGACTACAGGGGGACCCAGCTAGGACCAGGACTTAGCACAGGGTGAACCTGCCAGGCCCCAAGAGCTCCTCGGTGCTGAGGCCCAGGATGGTCCCAGGCTGCCCCGGAGGCTGGGGTCCGTCCCGAGAGCCAGGCAGGGCTCAGGGAGGGGATCTGGGGAGAGAAAGGGGGTCTGTGCACATTGAACGCTTCCTGGGTCCGGGACATTCCCTCCGAGGGGCTCTGGGTCTCCACGGGCTGGGCCAATCCTGGACCTTCTCCGTCCTGTGCGTCTCTCAGGACAGTCTGGAGGGTTCCCAGACCCTCCCTGGGGACTCGGGAAGGTCAAAGCTGGCAGTTGCCCCCCCCCCCCCGCACAGGAGCATGTGGGTGCCCCTTGCCTCCCAGACAGGTGCACTGCACCCCCTGACCTGGGGAGGCCGTGGAGTTGAGGGGACAGCAACCTGAGGGCCCCCCCACAGACAGCAGGTGGTCCTGGGCCAGACCCCACCGGGACCCGCCCTCTGAGTGGGCACGCCAGTCCACAGCTGCGTCTCTTCCTGCAGCGTCTCTTCCTCCCTGTCTTTCAGCATCCTCCTGGACGAAGAGGGACACATCAAGATCACAGGTTTGTGAAGGCGCCGTCTCCCGGGACTTCCTCTCAGCCTGGGGGATCGGGGACCACCCCCAGCCGGAGCCCTCTCAGCACGCCTACCTCGGCCAAATGCTCGTCCCGGCGCACTACCCATTCCATAGCGACGGACGGGTTGTTTTCTGTGTGCGGGGACACCCAGAACCGCAGGCGCGCCCCAGGCGGTGCCCTGTTCCCTCCCCCCAGGCTCTGTCCCCTCCCCCTGCCACGCCCTGTCTGGGCTCCCCCCAGTGTTTAGCCAAAACCTCCATGCCCAGGCAGACATCCAGGATCTCGCTGCGGCGAGCACGTCCCACACCGTGGTCTCTCTCAGCCGTGGCGTTCTGTGCACAGTGGCATTCCGTGCACTGTGGCATTCCGTGCACCATGGCGGTAGCTGCCCGTCACCCCCTGTTTACAGCTCAAACCCCAGCAGCCGCCAGCAGGCTCAATCAAATTGGAAACACCCCTCCAATCCCACGCCCCCCACTGTACCAGTGCCCTCTTGCTTCTGTGGCCAAATCCCAGCCCTCCGGGGCTCAGAGCCACACAAATGCACCCTCTTGTAGCTCTGGAGGCCGCACAGCCAAAGTAAGTGTCACAGGGCTAAGCCACGGCGTCACTGGGCTGGGAGCCCTTCTGGAGCCTCTGGGAGGGTCCCTGTCCTGGCTTTCCCAGGTCTTAGAAGCGGCCGCATGCCTGGGCCCCTGTGGCGTGGCTGGAGCCAGCAGGCAGCGTCTCCAGATCCCCCTCCGGCCACTGCCCCCCTAACACAAGGACCCTTGTGGTGAGGCCGGGCCCACCCAGAAATCCAGCAGAACCCCCGCGTCAAGACCCCGGCTTGATCACATGGACAGTCCCTTGTGCCGTGTGAGGTGGCCCAGCCACGGGTGTGGGGTTGGGACGGGGACGTCTCCGGGCGCGGCCGTTCTACCCGCTGCTGCCCTGGGCCCACCCAGCCCCACACTCGGCCACGTGCCTCCGCCCGCCACCCTCGGCCCCGAGCCCTCACCATTCCGGCTCGAAGCCCTTCCTGGCTCTGGGGCCCCGGTGGACACCTGTCCCTCCTCCCGAGCTGGCTCGCCGGCTGCCCCAGGCCCCTGCCCGCCGCCTCTCCACACTAGCGTTGCCAGGGCAGGGTCACCACGCTCCATCTGCCCCGGAGCAGGTGTCACTCCACCTCCACCTGGTCCTCGGAGGTTACCAAGACCACGGGTCCTGGATGTTGTCACAAGGCACTCCCGAGCTTGCAGACTCACAGGGCTCCGTCTTACCTGTGGAGTTTGGCTTGCGGGTGTTGGGTGGGTCACGTTTGCACCCGAGAGGGCTCTGCGGCCCTCCCTGGACAGGGACGTCAGTGGCCCACCATGCAGGAGCCCGCGTGGGACGTCCTGAACATCAGCAGACACTGAGGAGCTGCCTGCGCCGTGTTCACGTTTAGATTTCGGGCTGAGCAAGGAGGCCATCGACCACGACAAGAGGGCCTATTCCTTCTGCGGGACCATCGAGTACATGGCGCCAGAGGTGGTGAACCGGCGCGGGCACACGCAGAGCGCGGACTGGTGGTCCTTCGGCGTGCTCATGGTAAGGCCCGTCCTCCTGGTGGCGCAGGTGCAGTGGTGGCTGTCCCCCAGGTGGCCCCCGCGCCCAGCTCAGCTCAGAGGTCAGGGACCAGAGGAGGAAGTGGGGCATAAAACGTGCACACCAGCCCCTGAGCGTCACAGGGAGTCCCGGCCAGGCGTCCCCAGCCACCTCTGTCTCTCCCAAAATCCCACCATTGGGACGTGCACGTACAAACCCTCTATGTACGTGACGCTCTACAACAGGTGTCCTCAATCTACGGCCCAGGGGCCACATACGGGCCACCTAGCACATTTATCCAGCCCTCCAGGTGTTTTTGCCGACTCATCCCAGGCCCACAGTGCGCACTTTCCAACGGTCGGTGGGACAGTGAACTGGCCCCCTGTTTAAAAAGTTTGAGGACCCCTGCTCTATAGGTTTAGCGTGAGGGTTTTAAGGGATGCAGTGATTTTCATATTTTTTTTTAATTTCAAATACGAAATCCTTGCACTTAGTTGTGAAAATCAGCATGAACCAAAATATACATGGAGTTGAACGTTTCTGCATCTGCACCCAGGAACTCGAATGTCTTTGTATCATGTCTGCACAGACAGTAGGCAGGGGTGTCCTGTGGCCATAAAATCTATTCCATCATATAAGATATATCTTTAACGTTCTTCTGGTCCAAGTCATTGAAAATTAAAGAAATAGAAGGAGAAACTGAAAGGAAAAATAAGGAGACTCAAAAATATGTACAGGCCAGACGTGGTGGCTCACGCCTGTAATCTTAGCACTCTGGGAGGCCGAGGCGGGAGGATCGCTGGAGGTCAGGAGTTGGAAACCAGCCTGAGCAAGAGCGAGACCCCGTCTCTACTATAAATAGAAAGAAATTAATTGGCTCACTAATATATAGAGAAAAAATTAGCCGGGCACGGTGGTTCGTGCCTGTAGTCCCAGCTGCTCGGGAGGCTGAGGCAGCAGGATTGCTTGAGCCCAGGAGTTTGAGGTTGCTGTGAGCTAGGCTGACGCCACGGCACTCACTCTAGCCTGGGCAACAGAGTGAGACTCTGTCTCAAAAAAAAAAAAAAAAATACGTACAAAGGGAAAGATTGGGAGATCCTGAGATGGAGAGAGGGGAGGCGGGAGCGAACGGGGGAGGCCTGTCCCAGCTGGTCTTCCCCACCCAGCTGCACACAGACCCCCTCCGCCACCTGCCCCTGGCGCCAAGAGAGAAGTCACTTCTGGAGGCCTTGCCCAATTCTCCCGGCAGAGTCGGGGGCTCTGTCTTTGCCGTCTACCTTGGCACTCTTGGTGCTGTTCTGACATCAATCATCTTTTATTGTAAGTGTCCGTCTCTGCCAGCGTCCCCCGGCACACAGAGTCCTCAAAGCACCATGTCACCCTCACCCCAGACCCCCAGCATGGAGAGCAGCGGGTGCCCAGCCAGGTCTGCGCCCCGGGGGGACCAGCGTGGGCGTGCACACCCTGGCGCGAGCACGGAGACGTGCCAACTCAGACCCAGCACCCTGCTGGCTCCACCGCCCTGGGCCCCACCCTCCTGGTCCCCAGGGTGTGACCCGGAGAGGGTGGCCCTGCTGCGGCTCTAGCCAGCGTCGTTGACACACCCCACCTTGCCCGCCCACGTGTGTCACTGGCCACAGGACGACTCTCGCTGAATTGCTCACGTGCTCACTGGAGCTGCCCGGTCCTTTCAGAGCCTCGGGATGGCTGGGAAGAGCCGAGACCTGGTCTGTGGGTTCCGGAGCTGCTGTGTCACCCTCGGCATGAAGCAGGGGTGGCCGTCCCCACGGTGACCACAGATTACATCTGCACGGCACTGCAGAGTTCACAGGGCATGCTCATGTCCGGTCTGAGCCAAAAGACACGCAAGTTAGGCGGGAAGGACTGTCTTTTCCTGCGTGCAGAAATGAGACCTCTGGCTCCGAGCACCTAAGGGGCAGGTCTGGGATCCGGGGATCGTTCTAAGAGCACGTCCTCAGTTCCGCCCATCAGACCCTCCCAGCCCCCATGGCAGGTGTCCTGACGATTGTGACCTTGTGCTTTTTGCACCTCTTCGGGCAATGTCAGAAGTTATTTCCGGACTCTCATTTGCAATCAGGAGCTGGGCCTCGTGAGGCTTTGAGGTGTTGTCTTTCCTGCGCCTTTGCGGGAGCAGCGTGGAGCTCCTGCCCTTGTGAGGTGCCCCGGGTGGCTGTCTGAACGGAGCTGAGCCCTGGAGACGGTGGGTGGGGGAGGGGTGTTCACTGTGTCCGTCCCCTGCGATGGACATGCGCTTGGACCCCTTCACCGGGGAGGAGCGTCCTAGGGTCTAGCTATGCGAAAGTGCCCTCCTCGGACCGCAAAGAAATGAAAACACCTGTGCCAGTGGCGAGGAATCACCGTCCTTACATAAGACCGGATGTCTGAAGTTAGAGACTTGGAAAAGGGCCAGGCGCGGTGGCTCACGCCTGTAATCCTAGCACTCTGGGAGGCCGAGGCGGGCGGATTGCTCGAGGTCAGGTGTTCGAAACCAGCCTGAGCAAGAGTGAGACCCTGTCTCTACTTTAAATAGAAAGAAATTAATTGGCCAACTAATATATATAGAAAAAAATTAGCCGGGCATGGTGGCGCATGCCTGTAGTCCCAGCTACTCGGGAGGCTGAGGCAGCAGGATCGCTTGAGCCCAGGAGTTTGAGGTTGCTGTGAGCGAGGCTGACGCCACGGCACTCACTCTAGCCTGGGCAACAAAGCGAGACTCTGTCTCAAAAAAAAAAAGAAACTTGGAAAAGAACTTGGAGCCCTCTGCTCGGCTCTGCAGTGACGGCGAAGTGCCGGCAGCCTGCACGCCGCTGCAGTCGGTTTTGGAAGGACGTTCGGGTTGAGTTTTGCGACATGTAAAGCATCTCTTGGGTGCTCAGGTTTTGTAAGACCACCCTAGGGCCTCCTCTCGTTTCTTAACCCCTGGCACTGGGTGTTCTGGACGCCGCACCCCCTGCGAAGTGTCCCTGTCACCCTGCTCCACTGGCGTCAGAGCTCAGCCCCTGCCCTGCGGGCCGGCCCTCCCCAGGACGCTGTGAAGGGCAGCACCCGCCCCCCAACTCTGCTTTGAGGCTTAGATGTGTTTACCCAGCGCATGGCACGTAGTAGTGTCAATGAAAAAGAAGCCAAACTCTGTAAAACAATTTTAAAGAGATTTACTCTGAGCCAAATTTGAGGGCCATGACCCGGAGCCACTGCCCAAGAGGCCTTGAGCAGGTGGACTCGCTGTGGCTGGGTCACAGTTTGGTTTTTATACATTTCAGGGAGACAGGGGTTACAGGCAAAATCATCAGTCAATACGTGGGAGGCATACCTTGGTTTGGTCCCAAAAGGTGGGACATCTCGAAGGGGGGCTTACAGGTTATAGGTGGGTTTAAAGATTCTTTGACTTGTAATTGGTTGAAGACAGGAAGCTTGGTCTAAAGGCTTGGAATGTTTTAGCATAAGGAGCTGTCCTCAGAGACAAGCCACTGGACATAGATTTGTTGTGCAAATTGAGGACCTGCAGGTGTGTCTTGTACACCCTTAGGCCTGCTCATGGGTTACAAAGGATGTCCCCAAGAAGGGAGGAGGCATGATGAGGCATGTCTGACCTCCCTCCTCCTGGCAGGCAATTTAGTTTTGGGATATTCCTTTGGCCACAAGGGGGTCCATTCAGTCAGCCCGTGGAGGGTGAGCCTTAAAATTTTACTTTAGTTCACAGAACCAAATAGGAAAAGAGCTCCCTTTGCTAATATAATTCATTTTATGAGCTATTTTAATGTGTATAATCAGCTTAAAAACGTTCATCCCATTTTATCAGATGAATAGCTCATCTGCTAGTCAGACCATTCAAGCCTTTCAACTTAATTATGTTTGTTTCTTTTTAAATCCTCATCTGGACTCTCTTCCCCTTGCTTTCTATCGCTTACATGTTTACCCACGGCCGGCAGCGGCCTGCCCTGTGCACCCTCACTCACTCAGGGCCCGGGGTGGGCAGAAATTTCAATGTGATAGAGCAGGCTTCAAACATCTGGACCAGCAGAAAAATTTTAATTTCCTTTAAAACTCTGTTTTCAGATAGCAGACCAGTGATATTAACAAAGACTTAAATATATTCATTCATTTCATTAAGCTTGTAATTTCACTCCTGGTAGCCTATCACAGGGTAATTTCCAAATATTAGGCAAACTTTTATGTACATTTCAGTGTTACTTGTAATAGCAGAGAAAGGGAACCAGTGCAAGTATACAATAACAGGTACACTGTATCTTCTGGCTACTTTATAGCTCCATATAAAGTGATATCATAAAGCTTTCATATAAGCATTGAAAGTTTTATATTATTCTGCAAAAAAAAAAAAAAAAAAAACCTAGTATGCAAAGCCTTACCTATGTTTTTAAAACAAAACAAAACAGCATGAACAAAATACTAGAAGGAACTATCAGATGTTAGTCGTGGATATTTTTGGACAACGGAATTATGCATGATTATTTTGGTCTTTCCGCTTTTGTGTGTTTCCCAAGGTTTTCACAATGCGTAAGGAAAATACCGGAAGGTAAATCTGAATGGGGCAGAGCTACGCGCCGTGAAAAACCGGCCGAGGGCAAAGCAACTGAGGCTGTGAGCGCCCGTGCTGAGGCTGCCTTCTCATGGCCTGAGCTGACCTTAAAGACACGGGGTGGGGTTGAGGCCTCAAGCACATTTCCATTAGATTCAGGATCTTGCTCTTATGATAAAGGTTTGTCGTTGCTGCTGCCCTGGCTTCTTTCGAGAGAAGTGGTCAGACGTGCACCTTGCTCTGTTAAGGCCAGGAGATTCCAGCACCCGTTTCCAGAGTCCATGTGATCGGCAGTCTGTGCCCAGGAGCGGCGGGGCCAGAATGAAATCCCTGCCCAGAAACGGCTGCCTGCCTCGGTCCTCTTCCACCAGCTCCATCCTGGCAAACACCCAGTGACGATGCCATGGCAGTGTGGGGCTTGCGGCAGTGGGGCGGCCCGTACCTGCGAGACTGCTGCTGCCACATTGTCTGTAGCAGGTGTCGGGCACGGGCTGTTAGCATGGTGCATCTCACGCTGGGAACTCTGCCCTGCCCAGCCTGGCACATGAGTGTCCAATGTGAGCACGCTGTCTTTGTCCTCTTCCTCCTCCTCTTCCTCCTTCTCCTCTTCCTCCTTCTGGCCTCCACAGTAGCCACCAGGGCAGGACGGGGCCCTAAACCACACATAAGGTGTATTCGCCCAAACTGTCCCCCAACCCAGCACCCCACTCTCCTCCTTTCCTCCATTGTCCTTAGACCCCCTCACCTGCTCGTACTTTACTGACCATGTTCATCGCCTCCTGGCCCCGCCCACGGAAACGTGAGCCCCGCGGGGCGGTTTTAGCACCGACGTGCGCCAAGCACGCAGGCCACCCTGCACTTGCCGTTGGAGGTTTTGAGTGAAAGTCGGATTAGGGGGGTGTGCGGCCCCTCCGGGGTGCTCTGCTGTGAAGTCGGGGCCGTCTGAACAAACGCACCCCCTGCTCTTGTTGCTCTGCAGTTCGAGATGCTCACGGGGTCCCTGCCGTTCCAGGGGAAGGACCGGAAGGAGACCATGGCCCTCATCCTCAAGTGAGTAGAGGGGAGACGTCCCGAGGCTGGGCTGTGCAGTGGGCGGCAGCCGTGGGGGCCAAGGGCGGGTCTGCGTTTCCGTGACAACGGCGGGTGGGGTGCGCGGTGCAGTCCCTCCCCCACTTCCTCCGCAGACAGAGTTGCTATCAGTAAAATCATCCAGGGCGCCCGGGGGCTGGGTTTCCAGACGTGATGGTGGGTGGCCTTCTGTAAGCACCAGGACTCCGGGACCCTCCAGGGAGGGAACGCAGGAGCAGACCCCTCCTCCTCTGCCTGTCATCCCCGTCCCTGTAGCGTCCGGGCCCTTCTGGCTCATGTTGGCAGGAAGTAGCGTACTTTTGCCCAAGCGACTGAGCACAAACCGTGTTTCTGCTTAATCCTTATGAAGAATCAATCACTTGCCAAGCAAATGGATTTGCTCTCAGAACCGCGGAGGGAAGTCTGGCCCCATGCCCTCTCGCGTGGCATCCCAAACGTGAGCAGGTGCCTCCGAGCACGGCCGCTTGAGACAGGCAAGGAGGGAGCAGGTGGAGGGAGGACAGGACCCGGGAGCGGGGGACCCCGAATCAGTCCCTCCCCGCTAAGCAAGCGACCGAAATTACAGCCGCTGGAGGGAAAAGTCATAAAGATGTTTGCCCTCGTGGCCGGCTCTGCAAACTGTTCGCAAATGGACATGCGCCTTTCGTAAAATCGAGAAGCACCTCAAACACCGCAGGTTGAGTTTTGTGAGTTATTTAACCACTTGGGTCCGGCGCTCACCGGCCACGAAACCTCGCCCACAGCTGCACTCACAGTCCGCACGGCAGTCTGTGCTGTGCACTGACGACGAATCCGTTTCGCTCTTGTGTGATGAGGAAAGCTTGAAAACACTGAAAGCTTCTACTTTACAGGCAGCTTTAGGAAAATAACCACAATAACTCCTACTAAGGACTTGTTAAAAGGTCACAGATTCATAGTAACTTATTAGCTGAACGTACACATCGCAACTGCAGAGAGAAAAGCAAAAGCTTTTGGCTGTCGACTAAAGTCGACGCTCCTGTTCATCTGTGGCTGTCGACTACAGTCGACGCTGGTACTGAAGTGGTTAATAGGTCATTATGTAAATGGAAGAAGAGAGATCCATGAAGGTGAGGACCCTTTTGCAAAGCTGGGCTCTTGTCCTTCCATGTAATCAGCCTTGTGCTCCACCAGGTGACCTCCAATGGCAGACACTTGTGGCCGCAGCCCCCGTCTCTGTGGCGATGACGTCTGTCTGTCTGATCTTTGAAAGGGAGAACGAGGTCTTAACTTTCTCTAACGCTAAAATAATCCCCTCAGCAAGTCACAGGTGTGGCCTTGGGCCTGTCACTTGGGAGGGACAGAGAACTTCTGAAGAGACAGCACCGAGCTCTGGGCCTGGGCTTCTTGGCGTGGTCCAAGGACCGTGGGCGTCCTGAGCCCGTCCAGGCACTGGCAGGGCCTTCCTTCCCGGTTGTCCTCACAGGGCCAGGCCATGCTGAAGGCAGAGCCCCGCTGCCCCCTGCGGAGCCAGACAGAGACCCACCAGCCGCAAAACTACGCCAATAAGGGCTTTTTTTCGGTTTCGGAAAACATAGATAATTTCCATTAGCAATGTCATGTATGTTAACGGTGTTATTATTATTTTAATGACTTTATTCTTAAATAATAAATCATTTTAATTAATAATAAAAGTATTTTATTAAAATGAATTATTAAATGTCAATTATAAAAATTTCCCTGTGTTAATTCCGAATATAGGTCCTGAGAACAAATGTTTGTGTGCTGATGCCCTGGGTGACTCTGGGGTCTTTCGGTGCTGGCCGAGAAGGACCTATTTATGGCTCCTCTTTGTCATCCTAGAGCAGGTGTCCTCAAACTACGGCCTGAGGGCCACATGCCGCCGGCCTCGCACATTTACCCGGCCCGCTGGGTGTTTTTGCCGCCGCTGCCCGTCCTGCTTAGCAGCCGACTCGTCCCGGGCCCACAGTGTGCACTGTCCAACGGTCTGAGGGACGGTGAACTGGCCCCCTGTTTAAAAAGTCTGAGGACCCCTGTCCTAGAGCATGACCCTAAACTATGCTTCTGTGTTTCAGAGCCAAGCTGGGGATGCCCCAGTTCCTCAGCATGGAGGCGCAGGGTCTGCTGCGAGCCCTCTTCAAGCGGAACCCCTGCAACCGGCTGGGTGAGTGTCCCGTGACACCCCTCCCCCCGCGGGGACACTGAAGCAGGGCCACCTCCTGCTCCAGGCAGCTCTCGACAAGCTGCACCTTTACCAGGGTCGGAAAACAGCCTTACGTGGAGGTCAAAATATTAATGCTGTCACACACGGTCCCAGCTCCGAGGACAGGGGGGTCTCGTCGTGATTTCCGAAACGCAGAGTCCCTGCCTGTCAGTGCTGATTAAGCAAGCACCTGTTCATTTCCTTTGTGTGTGTGAGACAATGTGTGCAGGATTCTCTGAGACGGTTTGGAAGGTCTGAGGACTGGCCCTGGGACATCCAAGAGCTGGTCTGTAACTACTGTTCTTTTAACTCTATAACCTCAGAGACAGAAGGGACAGATTAAGGAAGGGAAGGCGAATGTTAAATCAGGAAATATTTCATGTGGGAAAAGCACTGAGACTCTCCTGTCTGCTCACCTCAACCCTGGAGGAAGACCAGACCCTTTTAGGGGCTTTCCTGCGTCGTCAGCCTTCGTTTCGGGGAACTTTGCGTTCATTTGTGCTTCTTCGGTTATTAAAAATGAAGCTAGTATCAAAAGTACCGTCCTACTCCACAGGAATATTTTCAGAGTGTACGAGCCAATTTATGTGCAAATACTTTGTGATCTTAGGAAAAAGGGAGTTAAGGTGATTTTAAAAAATCAATATTGATACATTTAAAATATCGAGTATGAAATTCATGTCGCAAATTATTATTGTATTCGGCTAATTAGACACATTTACTTACGTTCAACTTCTAATCCAGATTTTATAGTTTATACAACTACTCCTTCCCACTGATTCATTTTCAAAATGATTCTTTGCTTTATAGCAAGATCCCCTTTAGTTGCCTTTGGGTGGCGATTCTCACAGGAGAAACGCACAGGCTGGGGGCCGGGGCGGCGGGAGCCAGGCAGGGCTTTCCTGGGGGAGAACCCAGGCGGAGAGACCCCGGGCAGCAGCCTGTCTCCCCAGGAGACATCGGGGGCATGGACAGGCAGAGGGACAGAAGCAGCTCGTTTTCTGTGTCTGGTGGTGAACTTTTACACTTGCCAGACTTCACGCGTCTTGCAGTCAGATCTGGGTGCTTTGCTGCGGCACCGCGGCCGGCAGGGCAGCTGGAAGAGTCCGAGTGTCTGGGTTGCACATTGTTTATCTGACTACGTGTCGTCCTCCCTGGGAGAAGCGTGTGCAGGATGCACGGGTGACCCCAAAACAGCCTCTGTTGTCACCAGCCGGGCCCAGGACACTCACACGCAAAGTCACGGCAGCGAAGGACAGTGGCTCATCTGAAGGTGGGCGTGGCTTCTGTGGCTTCCTCGCGCCTGAGCGGTGGGAAAGGCCGGAGGAGACACAGAGGGACCAGAGGGCCAAGCCTGGGAGTGTGGAGCGGCCATGCACCGGCAGAGGCCCCTGGAGGGTGCAGTGAGGGGACGCCTCTGTCTCCATTCTCGGAACAGTTGTCCTGGTGGCCGCGTGGTCATGAATTAGGGACAGACCCGCGGGGCAGGTGGGCACACTCCAGGATGGAGGCCGGGGGCGGGGGCCTCGCCTTCTGAGTCTTACCTCTGCAGGGCCAGGGCCCTCCCGGGTGGAATCCTCTGTGGCTCCCAAAGGGTTTGCAGATCCAGGAATTTCAAAGGCTTGACCAAGAGAAAGGTGAGAAGACTTCGAGAAAAGGGCCTCGGAAGCCCCCACGGTGCCCCCTGTAAATGTGACGGAGGCAGTGCCAGAGGCAGGTCCTGGGCACGTCCCCGCCCCCGCTGGGCTCAGCCCTGGGCGCGGCGAGAGGTGATGAACATCCCAGGGGGCGAGGGGTGCTTCTTGCCAGCGGGCGTCACAGGGCTGGGCCCATGGGTGCGTCATGACTCGAGTGAGCGCCTCTTCTGATAGACGTCTATACCGTAGTCATTTCTAGGAACGGTTGTAAAAGAATCTTGCTGTGCAAGACGAGTTTATTCTCTCCCGGCTCCCCCGGAGGACAGGGAGAGTTAGGATGAGCAGGAAATGCATGGAGCCTGCGTCCCGCTGGTTTCGCTGCCCCTGAGGCCGACAGCTCTTCAGCCCATCCCTGACGAGCATCTATAGCTGCTCCTGGAAACCGCTGGGATATTCTAGGACTCCCGGAGAACGCGAGGAAAAGGTTAGAAAGGAGTTCGATGTGCTGATGAACACAAAAATAGCACAGCAAATAAACGCCCGTCAACCAGCCCCGGCGTGCTGTGTTTGGAGAACAGCTGCTGCCCACGGCTCGCGCGCTGGCAGGGTTCTCTGTGTCCCCGTTTCTGCTTTCCTTGCAGAGTTGGTCTCCAAAAGGTGCGCTTTAGCGATTTCAAACACGCTCCATCCTGCTCCCCAAGTCTCATCCCCGTTTGCAGTGGCATTGCCAGGCCCTCCTGCCACGAGCCAAGCCTGGGCAGCCTGCTCCAGGACGAGCGCTGGAAGCCGGTCGGATCCGAACCGTGCCGGGGCCTGTCGGGGAGCTGGCCGCGGTGCTGCATGCGCCTGGGCCTGGCCTGCCCGCGGCTCCCAGCCAGCAGTGGTCCAAGTGACACAGACGACTGCCAAGCAAAGGTTTTAAACTTCAAATGAACAAAGTTTCAAATTGGCAACAAAAAAACTTTAAAAAAGTAATGTGCAGATGACCTGTACGTGATGAAGAAACAGAAAAGCAGACCTAGTATTTAAATCAATGATGGAAGTTGCCAGGGACGGTTACTAGGCACTAAAAGTGCACCTGTTAGGAGACACCTGCAGTACGCGGTCAGCCCAGCTTAGGCTGCATGTTCCCAGAAGAATTAGAGACGGATTTTGTGTGACTCTAAAGCAACACCACCAACAACAAAAATTTAAACATTTCAAAGGAGTCCCAAAGCTATCTGTGGACACAAAGACACAATGAAAATATTTTTGGCAGATGCACAAACCTCCTGGGAATGGCTCACTGAGAACTTAGAAGCCCACGATGAAGTGGATGGATGGATTGCCTCGTTGACAATGTAAAGTAGAAGAGCTGGGCATATCCGGTGCAGCGAGAGAATGAGCGCATCCCGGGCACTGCGCTGCGTTTTAAAACTGTGCATCAAAAGTTCCAATTGGTTGCAAAATTACACCCTTAACCAAAGTGTAGAAATTTGGGATGTGCATCCAGAAAAACACTTTCAGTGATATCCCAGCTGGAGATGGACCACAGGTGATAAGGACAGACATAATCAGGTGTTGTTACTCCAGGGAACAAACGTGCGTGCCTGAATCTACGTTCCATGGAACTTTTTTTTTTGAGACAGAGTCTCACTTTGTTGCCCAGGCTAGAGTGAGTGCCGTGGCGTCAGCCTAGCTCACAGCAACCTCAAACTCCTGGGCTCAAGCAATCCTGCTGCCTCAGCCTCCCAAGTAGCTGGG
The DNA here is from genome assembly GCA_008750895.1 of Mirza zaza. NCBI lineage: Eukaryota > Metazoa > Chordata > Mammalia > Primates > Cheirogaleidae > Mirza > Mirza zaza. The sequence goes on along the minus strand of VSMD01023413.1, from coordinate 46,878 downwards.
ACTACAGGCATGCGCCACCATGCCCGGCTGATTTTTTCTATATATATTAGTTGGCCAATTAATTTCTTTCTATTTATAGTAGAGACGGGGTCTCGCTCTTGCTCAGGCTGGTTTCGAACTCCTGACCTCCAGCAATCCTCCCGCCTTGGCTGTTTTCCATCTTTAAAACACCTATACATTTTTAGTAAATTTACCAAAGCGTGCACAGGTGACCCTGTTTGCTGAGGCCTCAAAACTCACACGTGCTACAAAAATCTCACTACAGCAGGAGAAAGAAGAGAAAGATAAAAATGTGTCCGTTCAGTGACTCAGGAAAGCCTGGTACATACTAATGAAGATTTTGTAGCTACACCAATGCCCGTGTTTCCTTTGCACCTCACCGTTTTAAATTCCCGCAGACCGTATTTGCAGGTGATGACTGTGAGTGAAGTAGAACGGGTACAAAATGTGAAGAAGTACAGCCAGCCGGCGGCCATGCAGGGCGTGTGCTCAGGGCTCTGAAGCACCTGCTCAAGCCACCCACCTCTTGAGGGTGCTTCTGGCCATGCATCCGGCAGTCACCAAACAAGAGAGCCGGGAGAGGTACAGAGCAAAGGCGAGCTTCCTTTTACCTAATCGTCACGACCAGAGGACTCTCCGTCTGTCCGTCTGGAGCGTCGCAGGAGGCTGCTCGCGGACAGGCCCGGGAGGGCTGCTCCGAAGCGTCGTCACGGCAGCATCTGAGCACCTGTCTGGGACTGTGCCAGGTGTGGGGGGTGCAGAGGCCTCCGGGTTTACAGGGAAACAAGGGAGGCAGACTTGGAAATCCAGAGGGACCCCCGCGTGGGGGCTGAGGACGAGGCTTCAGCGGAGTCTGGCAGAACCGCCCTCAAGGCCCGTTTCCATGGTGCAGACCTCCAGTATGACCTTGAGACTTCAGCCTCTGTCCCGGTCCGTAGAGTGGTACAGTGCCTGCCGCCACTGGGGCATGGGCCGATGAGATGCCCGTGTGCTGTCTGCCCCGCGTCCTCACGGAGGAGAAATTCCCGAGCCTGAGGCTCCGCCTACTTCCTTCATTGGTGCATTTTCATGCCAAAGTATGGCAGTTACCCAAATCACCAGGTCTAACAGTGTCGAAAGTGCCACCCTGTGAGTTTGGTCAAATCAGTTCTTTCCAAGCCGGCGGCCCGGCTGGGGGGAAGGTGGCCCTGGGCATGGTCCACCCAGGGACCCTTCCTGAGGCCAAGGCGGCTCCCACCGCCTTCTGTGGCAACTGCAGCGTCTCAGGACGACCTCGCACTGCCCTTCACGCCCCGCTGCTCTCGGTTTCCCCTGCAGCACAGCCGCCCTCCCTGGAGCTGGGACTCAGTGGAGCATGGCCGGACGTGGACACAAGCTCTGGTTTGGGGCAGAGTCACAGCGGGGAGGTGGCCTCAGAAAGGACCTCTACTCGCAGAGCAGGGGGAGCCCGGGCCTCAGAGACAGTGCCTCCCGGACAGGGGTCCCCAGACATGGTCCTCAGCCTTCCCTTGGCCGAGCCCTGCATCCTGACACGGCCACCCGTGCCCGACTGCCCACCCGAGAGCACTGGTCCCCCTCAGGCCGTCCTGTCCTGGGAAAACACTCCTGGGCCTTAGGGTTGTGTTTTCATTTTTGTTTTGAGATGAATAGACAGCTTTCAGAATAGTTTGAAGTTTACAGAAAATCTGAGCAGAACTGCAGCAAGCTTCCCATTCACCCCCAACCCCCACAATTTCCTCCGGTGGCAATGTCCTGCGTGAATGTGGCACACTTGTTACAATTGATGAAGCAGCGTTGACACGTTGTTACCAGCTGAAGCCATGGTCACACCAGGTTCCCTCTGTAGGGTGCCTGGAGGACTCTGGCAGGGGTGATGACACATCCCTCTGTTGCAGAATCCTTGTCCCAACACTCCCTGTGCTCTGCCTGCTCACCCTTGCCTCTCCCCAGGGTCTTAGGATCTCAATGTGAGCAGCAAAGTAAGGGAAGCCTAGGTAGAAATAACAGGCAAAGCAGTGTCATTTGTCTCGAGTCTCCAGGTAAAAACTGTCACCTGTGTTGAGCAGCCTCAGGTGCGGCTGGGCATGGACGGGAGTCCCTGGCTTTCCCCAGGACTCAGTCCCGTCTGAATTCCTCCCTGGCAGACCCCCACGGCAGCCTTGTGAGCACCCCTACCCCCCGCTGTGACACCTCCCTCCAGCCCTTCTGCATGCGGCAGCCTCCCGGGAGGCCCTGCCTGAGGCTGACACTCCTGGGCCTCCCCCTGGGGTGTCCCGGCGTCCTCACACCTGGAGCAGGCAGCCTGGCCGGCATGGCCCCCTCTTGTCTCTGCCACCTGTTGCCCGCCCCACCCGGGTGGGACCAGGCCCCTCCCTGCCCCAAGCCCTTGGGCTGAGCGGTGTCCCCACGCAAGAGGCCAGGGCAGGCCCCACCCCGCACACCACTGTGCGGGAACCACCAGAGAGAACTGTGACCTTGGACTTGGACTTGCTCTGACGCGTAATCTCCGCTTTGTTGTTGCGACAGGTGCTGGCATTGATGGAGTGGAGGAGATTAAGCGTCACCCTTTCTTTGTCACCGTAGACTGGAATGTAAGTCGCGGTGTGCCCTGTCCCCAGCGGCTCACGGATGACAGGGAAGTGGGTGGGGGGACGGGGCAGCTGCGTGGCAACAGCTGTCCAAACTGCGCAGGTCACAGGTGAACATGGCTCGTCACCTGCAGGCAGGGGGCTGTGGGACCCCTCCCAGGGGCTGGTGACGTGAGAGGCACAGGCTAGTGGTCCCCTCCTGCCCCAGGCCTGGCGTCCCCTAGAGACGCAGCTGGAGTGGCCCCGCAGCCCTGCCCAGCCTCCCCGAGGACGGAGCCCTGATGGTCAGTCCAGAGGATTCCCCTTGCAGCCGGGCGTGGGCGCCCCGTCCAGGGTCCCAAGGGGCCAGCCCCGAGGGGACCCGCTAGGCAGGGCTGCAGGGACACTCTGTTGCAGGCTGTCCTGCCTGCACCCCCAGGCGCCCACGGCGCTCACACCAGCATGACAACCAGCAGCGCCTCCAGCTGTGCCGAACGTCCCAGGTGCACGGTGCCTCAGTGGAGACGCACCTGGCTGAAGAGTCGTTTCATCAGCCCCCGTGACGGGGCAGGTGTGGGTGGGATGCCCGCCCCTTCCGCGTGCTCCCTGGGGCCGTGCAGGGAGAGGCAGCCAGGGCTGGGGTGCAGCGGGGGACCCGGGCCTGCACGGGTGAGCTCAGCTTTCCGGAGGCCAGCGTTTCGTGTATCGTTTTGTTTTCAGTGGAACTCTCGTGTGCCTAAATTCCTCCTCATAATAAAGTAGGAGCCCGGCTCTGTGGCAGGTGCCCCCTGCCCCCGCCCATGCGTGCAGAGTGGGAGGACGGGGCTCTGCCTGTGGCAGGACACCTTCACTCAACAGCCCGCTCGCAGGTGGGGAGGGCAGCGGGCTGCGCGGCCGGGCTCGGTGCGGACTGGGGCTTAGCGGGCCGAACTCCCGGGCTGCTGAGACGTCCTCGGCAAGTGCAGCCGGGACTTTATTCCCGCCCGAGAGCGCGTCACCACAGAGAGCAGCGTCTTGCTATTTCTGGAAAGGGCTTGAAGAGTAACTCGATTCCTAATGTGAGCTGTTCACCCAGGGCAGGAAACGACCAGATAATTGGGGGCTGAATTGAATCACGGTTTCTCCTCTGTCGGCTCCCAGGCGCGCCCCGGCGCCCTTCCCTCCCACGGCTGCCCCCCCAGCCCATGCCCAGCCCCAGTTACGGGGAGGGTCGACGACCCTCCCTCCTCCCTGTCTGCCCCACTCACCCTTGGCCTTGGACAAGTCACTCTTCCTCTCCTAGCCTCAGCTTCCTCCTCTGATGAAGCCACGACACCTGCAGCCCAGCGTCCCTGAGAGACGTAGAGCAGATTCCCACTCGGGTCACCGTGTCGTTTCCCAGCCCTGCCCCCACTCACGGGCCGAGCTGCAGACTTGTTAAGCAGAAATGCCCAGGAAAGGGCCTGGGAATCAGTGTTTTCGGCAGACACCTGGGGGACCCCCGGCCAGGCAGGATTAGGAAACCTTCGTGCTCAAGGGGTGCAGCAAGACCCCCCCTCTTCCTGGCTGCCTGGGACCCCCCCGAGGTCCCACGTCTTCTGTTTCCAGGCGATCTGCCCACACCGAGTGTCCTCTCCTGAATGCACCCCGTGGCCCCCGCACACCCTGCTCCAGGCCCCCAGCCCTGGCAGGCCCCCCTCCTCCCGCACGCCCCTCCACGACCAAGCCAGGTTCCGGGCTCCTCCGCCCGACGTCCTCAAATGGAGTCAGCCCGGCAGAGTGGGCGGCGGCCCTGACGATGGAAAGCAGCACGTCGGGTTTGGAAAGCGCTGTCGGGGAGGCGGCCCCAAGACGGGCGGGGTGCAGGCTGTGACGTCCTGTGTCCTGTCAGAGGCCGTATGCGGGAACTAGGTTCCGCCCGGCCGCGGCTGTGGGAAGATGCAGTTGCTCCCGTGGGCCCTGAGCAGGGGGTCCGGGCGCCGTGGTTGACCCGTGACATGTGACACGCCAAGGTCCCCAGGGCACAGGCCTGGTGTGCGAGGACCCTGGAGCACGCCCCGCCCAGCACTCCCAGAGCCCCCGCAGAGCTGAAGCTCCACCGTGCCGGCTCTGCAGTCCCGGGCGGAGGACAGGGCCAGGTGTCCCTTCACACTGTGTCCTGGGCAGGAGCCAGCGTGCCGTCCTGTAGGATTCTGCTTGGAGAAAAACGTTCTCCTACCGAAAAGAATTTTGAAAACTGTTGCCCTGAAATGAAGAACACTTAGCATGTCTCCAAACCCTTATATCTCAAACTGTGCCTTTTGTATGTTTCACGTAGTGTATAATTATAGTTGTCTGTAATACATGTAATATACGAACACATTGCACTATATTCTTTATGTATTCATACGTATTTCGGAGTAGTCAGACGAAGGCTGACACGGCTCGTGGTAGGAGCATCTTTGCCTCCCGCAGCAGGTGCCTGGCGGTCTGGTCTTTCAGGGTTCCCCAGCACCCTGTCCTCTGTCCTTGCAGAAGCTATACCGGAAGGAGATCAAGCCACCGTTCAAGCCGGCGGTGGGCAGGCCCGAGGACACCTTCCACTTCGACCCCGAGTTCACGGCGCGGACACCCACAGGTGTGTGTCTCAGCGGTTCTTCCCATGGGTGGATTCTTCTCCCTGACTCCTGAGGGACAGGTATCCAGGAGCCAGACTCCCACGCCCAAGGGTGCTTTCCACGGAAAATAACTACCAGTTCCGGTTGGTCTTGTTTTCTCTGCTCAGCGACAGAGGTTTAAGGGGTAGAACCAAGCTCTTCTCCTCCCTGGGTGACATGCACTTGGGAAATCATCAAGGTGGTCTAGAGAGACCAGATGCTAAGGATGCGGTATTCCCTGCGTTCCCTAACAGTTCCATCCTGAGGTTATTGGCGGCTCTTTATCTCAGTCTGGAGTGGGCAGGGCTGGAGGATTGTGATTAAGAATGTTTAGTACATTCATAAGGCAACAAACGAAAAGATGTGATTGGCCGGGCACAGTGGCTCACGCCTGTAATCCTAGCACTCTGGGAGGCCAAGGCGGGTAGATTCCTCAAGGTCAGGAGTTCAAAATCAGCCAGAGCAAGAGCAAGACTCCGTCTCTACAAAAAATAGAAATTAATTGGCCAACTAAAAATATATAGAAAAAAAATTAGCCAGGCATGGTGGCGCATGCCTGTAGTCCCAGATACTCAGGAGTCTAAGGCAGGAGGATTGCTTGAGCCCAGGAGATTGAGGTTGCTGTGAGCTAGGCTGACGCCACAGAACTCTAGCCCGGGCAACAAGAGTAAGACTCTGTCTCAAAAAATAAAAAAAAGGTGATCATCCTAAAGTCTTTGTTGTAGGCATTTTTGCCATTTAAAAATCAAACCATTAGTACCACCCAAAATAAAGCAATTTCATCTGGTTCAGCATGTCTACATGTCTGTCTTGCCTTCCCCTCCAATACACGCACACATGCATGTGTTACATGCACATGCATACACACCACACGCACGCGTGCCCACACCACGGCACGTACATGCCCACTCCCTCCGCACACACGCACACGCTGTCATTCCAGCCCGAGGCTGCGTGGCCCTGGCGAGCTCTCACCCTGCCCCTGTCCTGCAGACTCCCCCGGCGTGCCCCCCAGCGCCAACTCGCACCACCTGTTCCGAGGATTCAGCTTCGTGGCCTCCAGCCTGGTCCAGGAGCCCTCGCAGCAAGACCTGCACAAAGTTCCCGTCCACCCGATCGTGCAGGTAACCCCGCTTGCCTCCCCGGGTGGGGGTAAGGAGCCTGTGGCTGCCGCCGGGCCCTGGGTCTGCCACGGCCTCCGCCAGCCGAGTGCTGGGTGCCAGGGCGGCGGGCGCCAGTCTTCTCCCAACACTCCTGTCACTCCAGAGCGCCGGCCGTGGCGACCCCCGCCGCCGTGGTCCCCAGGTGGTCTGAGCTCGCTCAGCACCTACTTCACATTTACCTCCAAGAGAGGAAAATGTCCTAGAAGATGTCACCATGGTGTGTCTGTGGCTGGGGACTTGGGCACCCTGCTGTGTGGAGTCCGGCCAGTACCCCAAGACGGCGCTTAGATCTCTGTGTGACCTTGGCCACGGACTTGGGCACCCCTGCTGTGTGGAGTCCAGCCAGCACCCCAAGACGGTGCTTAGATCTCTGCGTGCCTTTTCCCTATCGTGAAACGTAGTCACTGGAAGATCACGTTTTTATAAGACGTTTTCCCCATGATAACTGTAACCAGAATACGGAGAACTCTAAGAAGGAGTTATAATTAAACTCACTTAAGAACAGAGTCAGGGGCCGGGTGGGGTGGCTCACACCTGTAATCCTAGCACTCTGGGAGGCCGAGGCTGGCGGATTGCTCAAGGTCAGGAGTTCGAAACCAGCCTGAGCAAGAGTGAGACCCCGTCTCTACTATAAATAGAAAGAAATTAATTGGCCAATTAATATATAGAGAAAAAATTAGCTAGGCATGGTGGTGCATGCCTCTAGTCGCAGCTACTTGGGAGGCTGAGGCAGGAGGATCACTTGAGCCCAGGAGTTTGAGGTTGCTGTGAGCTAGGCTGATGCCACAGCACTCACTCTAGCCTGGGCATCAAAGCGAGACTCTGTCTCAAAAAAAAAAAAAAAAAAAACAGAGTCGGGCTGAGTTGGATGCCATTGGATTTCCACGCTGCTTCTCTCCTGTGGCCTTTTGGAAGAACGCAGCGAGTGTAAAGTGGACGCTGGCCGTGGCAGCCTGTGCTGCGTTGGTGGCTTCTTGCCTCTGTCGAGAGGGTGGCTTGGGGCCGTGGATGCAGGCGGAGCAGGCTGAGACTGGGCTTCCTGCAGCCATGTTTCCACTGGGGCGTGTCCGTCCAGGTTCCCGCTCCGGACGCAGGCGTCAGAGCCACACGCCAGGCAGCCCTAAGCACGTCCCTCTTTCCACTTCAAGATGGCCCTTTCTCAGATCTTAGGGAGGAACGTGGCCAGCCTGGGGACTCAGAGTGATCTGGTGGCTCAAAATAAAGAGTCGTAGGCCGGGTGCGGTGGCTCACGCCTGTAATCCTAGCACTCTGGGAGGCTGAGGCGGGAGGATTGCTCGAGGTCAGGAGTTCAAAACCAGCCTGACCAAGAGCGAGATCCCGTCTCTACTAAAAATATAAAGAAATTAATTGACCAACTAAAAATATGTATAGAAAAAATTAGCCGGGCATAGTGGCGCATGCCTGTAGTCCCAGCTACTTGAGAGGCTGAGGCAGGAGGATCGCTTGAGCCCAGGAGTTTGAGGTTGCTGTGAGCTAGGCTGACGCCACGGCACTCACTCTAGCCTGGACAACAAAGTGAGACTCTGTCTCAAAAAAAAAAAATAAAGAGTTGTAACCCAAGGACTCAGAGAGGTTGGGGACTTAGGTCTAGAGCCACCACCACGCAGCTCTGTGACCTGGGCTCGCTGTCCTCGGTGCCCAGTCCAGCCCTCGCCCCCGTCCCGTGTGCGCGCCGGGCCTTTGCGGGCGCCTCCTGACAGCCTCCCTCTCTTCGTCCCCCGCAGCAGCTGCACGGGAACAACGTCCACTTCACCGACGGCTACGAGATCAAGGAGGACATCGGGGTGGGCTCCTACTCCGTGTGCAAGCGCTGCGTGCACAAAGCCACCGACACAGAGTACGCCGTGAAGGTGAGGCGGGCGTGGCCGGGCGGCGCCCCGTGCGGGAGCGGGGTTCTGTGCGGGTGAGCGCGGTGCTGGTGCTCAGACCCCGGCAGGAACACCCGAGCCCGAGCGAGCAGTCTCTCGGTCGCCAGTTTGCACGCGCCGGTACGGCGGAGTTTAGTCTGCTTTGGTACGAGGCCACCACCCGCTGAAAGATTGTTTTGCGAGTCTCGGATATTTCCAGTCACATCCAGCCTGCAGGAACTGACCACCTTTAGTGGCTTCACGTGTGATGGATGCCAGGAATAAAGGCTGCGGGTCCCCAGTATGCTGAGAGCATAGAGTTGGGGGACAGGCGCAGCATTTGGCAAGGGAAAGAAGGAAAGAAAAGAGGGAGAAAAAGGAGGGAGGGAGGAAAACACAGCCACTAAAAAATAATCAGAGAAATACATAGAAGTATAAACTTCTATGTGTTATTAAAAAAAGCACAAATTTTATATGTAGTATAAAAAAGTATAAATCATTTTGCAAAAACGTCAGCAGGGAGCGAGTGGTCTTAGTCCCAACCATCAGTAACGGTACCTGGAAACATATCTGTGCTCCAACTTGACCGTCTGTGCCTTCAGCTTCTGTGATTGCTGCTCGGTTGAATACTGCACCTGGGAACCCAGCATACCAATTTCCAGGGGTGTCTGGCTGGCAAAATGTAGATTAAAGGTAAAGCTTCCTGCTAACCAGAATCCGGTGCACGAACAGAGCACACACTGCGCATCCTATCGACAGGACAGGGAGGGGCGCCCAACGCCACCTCGCCCCCATGGGGCCGGGCTCCAGGCTCTCGAGGGGTGAGGTCCTCGCCGTGGGGACGGGGGGGGGGGGACCATTCTGGCTTCTCCCCAGGCCCGTCTGCAGCACATGGCACTGCCTCAGCTCTTCCAGGGACATTTGGGGGGGGAGGTGAAACCCGCCCAGCCAGGCAGGAGCGTCAGAGGAGTAATTTTCATCAGTTGTGATTTTCCTGAACTCTGAGTAGATTGTCCAAATCAGGGACTGCTGTGAGGTGACCCCATTCCATCCTAATGTGTTCGCAGCTCCACTGCCGTTCTGTGAGAATGGACGTTCTCTAAAAAGGTGGAGCCCCACGGACTCACTGGGCACATCTACCCCGTGCTGCTTGCGCCGGGAAACGCCCAGCCTTGCCACCACAGACACCAGCCAAAAACCTCAGGTCCCTTGGTTCAGTTTGGGTCAGGAGTTTACGGATGATTGGCAAATTTATCCTGGATTTCTCAAGCAGGAAAGAATGTTTAGGTATGGAGGGACAGTTGGTTTGGGAGTCCCTCTGATGGCGTCTCCGTGTTCATTCTGCCCAGTGTCGTGAGCACATGACGGAGAGGTCAGAGGGAGCAGAGGTGCCATGCTTTACAATTCCTGGGGCGCTGGGGCGGGGCTGCAGTGAGGTGGGGTCCCTGTTGTGCTAGAATGTCCGTCAGTGGCCTTGGAGCGCTGTCGTGCTGTGAAGTGATTCCCTCTCCCACACGTGGCACGGGGGCTCGGTGGACTTCTGGGATTTGGACTGCTGGGGGGTTATTTCTTCTTGCTCCTGCATCTCGTCATTGGGACGGTTTGAAGGGCGGACACCTGCTGTTTCCAGACGCCGTCCCCACATCCAGACCCAGCGGCCGTGGCGAGTCAGCCTGCGTTCTGCTTATTTACTTATTTATTTATTTACGGGACGGAGTCTCACTCTGTTGCCCAGGCTAGAACGAGTGCCGTGGCGTCAGCCTAGCTCACAGCAACCTCAAACTCCTGGGCTCAAGTGATCCTCCTGCCTCAGCCTCCCGAGTAGCTGGGACTACAGGCATGCGCCACCATGCCCGGCTGATTTTTTCTATATAAGTTGGTCAATTAATTTCTTTCTATTTAAAGTAGAAACGGGGTCTCGCTCTTGCTCAGGCTGGTTTCAAACTCCTGACCTCGAGCAATCCGCCCACCTCAGCCTCCCAGAGAGCTAGGATTACAGGCGTGAGCCACCGCGCCCGGCCTGCGTTCTGCTCTAGACCAGAGAGTCCCAGGTACACGTGGAGACGTGTTCCACGTTCGCTGCGCAAGCGCGCGTGGACTTCTTAGCGTTTCTTCTGCGTGGCTCGTGGCTCACAGAATTTCTTTAGACTGTCTGGCGGGCGGCCAGCGGCAGTCCTGGAAACAAGCGCGGACTGCCAGCGAGCCCGAAGACACGCGTCTATTGTGTGACCAGCCCGGCAACTGGGGCGACCTTCCAGAAACAGCCGGCGACTGTGAGGCCGCTGAGCGCCTGTCCTGTGCTCTGCGAATAAACCCCCCATTGATGAGGGCAGGGGCGTGTCTTCTCCTGACAGCCCCTATCCAACCCTCACACAAAGACACCCTCTGAATCCGGCTTTGTTAAATGGCTTATCACTTGGGCCCCAGGGACCTGCTGCGGCCAGACCCAGGGGAGTTTCGGCAACGGCTGTCCCGGGGGACGGAGCCGGGCGCTGTGGCTCCAGGGGACGGTAGGAGGAGGAGCCGCGTCTTCCTGTTTCTTCTCTTGCAAGCCTTGATGTTCCCTGGACGAGCATAGCTGGTGGACGTGACAGGGACTTCCCTCGTCCTTTCCAAATCTACAGCGGGTCATAACTCACCGTCTGGAAGATGCTTACCTTAACCCCGCCCAGGAGGTTAATTAACCCTGCCCAAGGAGCAGCACCCACAAGACCAGGGACTTCTCAGTGAGATGCGGCTGGTGGCCCAGGTGGCCCCAAAGCCCGGAGCTATTTCAGAAGCATGTTCAGCTGATAATGGGAGTGGTGGCAGGTTCGGTTCCTTAAGGGCAGACACCCCTGTCTATTTCCTCCAAAGATGGGCGCACGGGTGCCGCAGAGCTTCATGGCAAAGGGCTGTACCTTTAGCATGGGTCCAGGTGCCCAGCGCTGCCTCTGCACATGCAGATCACGTTCCACTTCGTCCTCAGCACCTCCCACGTGGAATGTGGTGGAAACACTCTTGGCTTTCTCCGGGGTCAGCTGACTTGCTAATGAGCAGCAGGTCCCACCTACCGATAGGAGAACCGAGAAACCTCGAAGTGCAGTGTTTTCTAGCGCAATGTGGAACTAAGAACGTGGCCGTTAATCGTGGGTGTGTGAGTTGAATCTCAGCCCAGCAAATGTCCCGCTGAGATTCGGTCCCTAGAATTCAGCTGTAGGCTCCGAGGTGCCCCTTGACGGCTAACCGGTCCAGCTGTCCACGTCCGCACAGGGCTCGCAGCGGGGAAGGGTCCGCGGCGCTCTGAGAGTCAGCGCCGGACAGCGCGTCCTCCTTGCCCAGCTGCGGGGATGTTCGGAAACGTCCCTGGGCAATGAGAATGCGGCAGTCTTGACTGGACAGTGAGGACTGTGACCCAACTCTGGACAGTCATACCCAGTTGGGGGGATCTTGCCACCTAGGGGACGCTGGCAGTGTCAGGGGCTATTTTGGTTTGCACAGCTGGGGCAGGGGTGCTACTAGTAGATACAGGATAAGAGGGATGCCATGTAACATCCTACAACGCACTGGACGGGCCCCAGGACGAGGCTGAGAAGCCCGGCCTGGAGCATCCTTCTGGGTGGGGTGGGTCCCGAGAGACAAGGACCAGGAGGCTGATACTGTGGAGACGGGGTGGGGTTTCTGGTGACTGTTTTAGCAGCAGGATGATGATGTGACCGAGAGCTTGGTGTCTCCTACGTGCTGCAGCCCAGCGGTGACGCAGACAGCAGGTCCCAGAGGAAGAGAGGGCAGGTGGCTCTCCACCCCTGTGCGGGTCAGGGCCCACAGGCCTAGGGGCTGCTGTGGGACCACAGTGGTTCTCACAGTCCTGGAATATCGTTACGTTTTTGCTTTACGTTATTTCTGCATCTCATAGGTTCCTGACTTTGCCACTATGATTACCCAGTCGTCATATGGATTACAGTTAGGGTTATGCTCAAACCGAGTTTACCCAAGGACGTTCCTGCTCAACGAGATCACCAGTTTTGTGTTTATTTGCAGCCGCATTTTTAAACTGAGTCCCTGCTACGTGTGGGTTACCGTGCTAAAGATTTTGGGAAGTGACAACTGGAATTGGTCCTAAAATTGGTGAGACCGATTCTAAAACCTTTATTTAGCACAGCGTCCTGCGTGTAGCGGCGATATGCAGTTGGCGTGGGTCGAATGACAATCTGAGTCCCTTGCCCCCCCCTCACTTGGGCCAGCAGCACTAGGAGCGCAGGACCCTCCCCCAGGACAGGGTGGCCTCAGGCAGGAGGACAGGAGGTCAGGGTAGGCACCCTCTTCCTCCTCACAAACACGGTTGGGGGCTGGATCAGATGTAGGGCGCTGCCCAGTGGCCCCAGCCAGGGTGCTCATGGTTGGATGAGGAAAGCTATTATGTTCTCTCAGAGCTTCCTCCTCCTTTTATCAGATGTATTGTCGCGGCACAGATGTGCCCTACTTTCTAATAACAGGGAGCCATTTCACTGGGACAGAACAGCCAAGTGCTCTAATGTAAGACTTGTCCGCCTTTGTTTGTGCAACCCGCCCCTGAGGCCATTGTTGGAGGAAATCGTGCAGGACTTTGAAACAACGTGACATGTGACTGCACAGATGTCCGAGCATAAGGACACCCTTCATTTAAAATAAGATTTAAATGGAATTACCAAGTGGTGAGGGTAAATGTGATTGAGTAAGATCGAAAGGGAAGGGGAGAGATGTATTTGAAAGAAAGAATAATTAATATTCTTATTTCGTCAAAGGTGCTGTACTCACTTTATAAGAATTGAGAGAGGGAGTTATTTATATGTATTTTGTTCTTCAGTCTCTATGGGTTAGCGTAATCAGGTACATATTCCAGACAGTGCCAATTTGGAAGGCTTCCTGGCATTATATAGGTAAGGGAAATATATATGAATTTGAAAATATATATGCAGTTGCCCCTTGAACAAGACAGGTTTGAATGTTGAGTGTCCACTTAAATGCAGATTATTTTCAATAAATGTATTAGAAAATTGTTTAGAGATTTGTGACAATTTGGAAAAAACTCACAGATGACCTGCATAGCCTAGAAATATCAAAAAAATAAGAAAAAGTCAGATATATCATTCATGCATAAAATATGTAGATAGATGCTAGTCTACTTTATCATTTACTACTATGAAATATATACAAATCTATTATAAAAATTTTAAATTTATCAAAACTTGCACACACAAACACAGACACATGGTATCATTTGCAGTCAAGAGAAACATAAATGTAAAGATGTGGTATTAAATCGTAACTGCATAAAATTAAAGTACAGTTTGTAAGACTGCGATAATTCTCCTGCTACTGTTGCAGTGAGCTCAAGTCTTGCGAGTATCCGTTTAAAACACTGTGAGGGCCGGGCGCGGTGGCTCACTCCTGTAATCCCAGCACTCTGGGAGGCCGAGGCGGGCGGATTGCTCGGGTCAGGAGTTCGAAACCAGCCTGAGCAAGAGCGAGACCCCGTCTCTACTATAAATAGAAAGAAATTAATTGGCCAACTAATATATATAGAAAAAATTAGCCGGGCATGTGGTGCATGCCTGTAGTCCCAGCTACTCGGGAGGCTGAGGCAGGAGGATCGCTTGAGCCCAGGAGTTTGAGGTTGCTGTGAGCGAGGCTGACGCCACGGCACTCACTCTAGCCTGGGCTACAGAGTGAGACTCTGTCTCAAAAAACAAACAAACAAAAAAACACTGTGAGACACTGATGATCCCGGTGTAACCAGTTCGTTTCTCTGGTAAATTTCGAATTGCCGTCAACAGTGATCTCTCGAAGCTCCCTCATATTCTCCATCGTGTATAGTGCGATACTGTAAACCCCGAATAGCACCGTGGGGCCTACGGGAAGTGCCACAGTGATGCTGGGCTTGCTCCCAAGAAGCAAAGTCACGATACTTACGAGAAAAAGTCTAATTGCTTGACCGATGCCATAGACTGAGGTCTGGGCTGTGGCTGCCACCATTGCAGACAGATGGTGCATCATAAACAGAGGATGTAAACACATGATGTAAACAGGTGTCGACAAATACAGTGCGGTCCTGTCAATGTATCTTCTCTTCTTTATGAGTTTTCTCAGTAACACTTTCTTTTCTCTAGCTTACTTTATTGTGAGAATACAGCACGTTGTACATATAACACACGAAATACGTGTCAGTCGGCTGTTCATGTTGTTGGTAAGGTGTCCAGTCGACCGCAGGCTGTTAGCAGTTAAGTTTTCAGGGAGTCAAAAGTGATGCGTCGATTTCTGACTGCCTGCGGGGCCCACACCCCTGAGCCCCACATTGTTCAAGGGCCAACTGTATACACGTGTCAGAGTTAATCCACTACAGAAACGCTGGCCTGTGTGGGGCGCCACATTCTCAGCGTCCGAGGAGGAGGAGGAGGGCGGGGAGGTCTTCGGGAGCCGTGGCTCTGTCTCCCAGGCCGTTCTGTCCTTCCCGTTCTGCGGCCTTGGCCCGGGAGTCCCCGATCCGCTCCCTCTCCGGAAAGCTCCAGACCCGGCCCGTCCTCTGCTGCCGTCCCAGGCCGAGCGGCGGCTGCCCCTTACCTGGGCTGCTCTCTGTGGCTTCCTCACGGCCTCCACTTGCCCACTTTCGCCTGCTGCTGTCTGTTTCCTGCACAGCAGGCAAAATTAAACTCCTAAAGCCTGGGTCGGATCTCCTCCTCGCCCTGCTCAAAACCTTCCTCCGGTGGTTTTCCATCTCGCTCAGAATCCAACGTCCTTGCGGCCACCAGGAAGGCCCCCATGACCCTGTCCTCTGGTGCCTCTTAGCCCCGCCCCCCGCCGTCCGTCCCCCCCGCCCACTCCGCTCCGGGGCACCAATCTGCCCGCCGCTCCCAGAGCACGCGAAGCTCCCGGCGGGCAGCACTGCACCTGCTTCCCTGGGCCCAGAACTTTCCCCCCCAGCTCCTGCGTGGGTGTCTCACCCCCATGAGTCTCTGCCAGCAGGAGGAGGGTGTCCTTGTCCAGAGCGTCTTCCCGCCCCCTCCTGTCCCTTGTCCTCCTCCACCTGCCTTTCCTTCTTCACAGGCGGGCTGTTTCCTGTCTGCGTGCACAGCCCGCCAGGGCGTCCGCCCGGGGAGCAAGGGCTTGCTTGGGGTTCACTGTAGTCCTGGCACCTTGACAAATCCGGTACGTGGCAGCAGCTTCCTAAATCTTAGTGGACAGATGAAGAGGCTTCTCGTTGTCCTTTGTTATCATCCTTGGTAGTGTCAGGGATAAGCGTTGATTAAAGGAAAAATACGAGTCAGGAGCTTTGCTCAAAATTTGAATTTTTTTTTTTTTTTGAGACAGAGTCTCGCTCTGTTCCCCAGGCTAGAGTGAGTGCCATGGCGTCAGCCTCGCTCACAGCAACCTCAAACTCCTGGGCTCAAGCGATCCTGCTGCCTCAGCCTCCCGAGTAGCTGGGACTACAGGCATGCGCCACCATGCCCGGCTAATTTTTTCTATATATATATATTACTTGGCCAATTAATTTCTCTCTATTTATAGTAGAGACGGGGTCTCGCTCTTGCTCAGGCTGGTTTCAAACTCCTGACCTCGAGCAATCCACCCGCCTCGGCCTCCCAGAGTGCTAGGATGACAGGCGTGAGCCACCACGCCCGTCCTTGAAGTTTTTTAAATCCTAGTTTATGCTATGATTGTTCAATAGCGCACTTCTTGCTCATAGAGTACATCTCGTTCTGCACAGCTCCCCCCGTCCAGAAAGCTGGTCACTTTAGTTCATTGACACGGCATTTTTTTTTTTTATTGGATGCTTTTTCTGCAGCAGACGCGGAGCTAGGTTCTGGATGAGAACACGGACCTCCTCTCAGGGAACTCAAAATCTAGGCATGTAGGAACTCTATTGGTCATGGAACCAGAGGCTCTTGCGGAAAGCAGGATGTAACGTGAGCATTTGAGGTTTAAATGAGCCCCACTGTGGTTTCCGCTTGTTCTCCTGGCCCGTGCGTGTCCAGATAGGCAGATGTGACACACGCCTGTCCATTGGCCGCGCCGCGTTCAAACCTCTCCTTCACTTGCCTGAAAGGCTGCTCGGGACACGGGCTTGGATCGTCAGCAATGGCCGGATTTCCCTGGAGGGAAGCAGAGCCTTACGGCATAGCTACTCTACCTTCCCATGCTCTCGTTACGTTGCTCATGAAAAGACCCTTAGTTTGCATTAGCAATAGGATCAGACAGAGATAGAGTGGGCTGGCTAGAATCGTGTGAGGGCGTGTGTGACCCCAGTTCTTCGTTATAGGGGCGAGTGCGGCCTCCCCACACACGGCCAGGCCTGGGCAGGCTCTTCCGGGAAGGGCTCCAGCTCGCTTTCACATCAGACCGCTCACGGTAACGTTAGCGTTGCTGGTCTCATTTTCGTGCTGTGTCTGTAATTGGTCAACCAAAAAAGAAATGGAATTAAGACAGATGTGTGGCATGAATAGAGCTTATTTTTAGGAGGAGAACTGATTGGCATGTAAATTTTAATTTTTTTCCACCAGGAAAAAGCTGGAGCTCTTTCTCCGTGTCCTTTGTTTAAATTAGTTTTACAGGAGAAGGTGTGTGTTAAATTCTGCCTGTGATGACATGCTCTGCTACCTTTGTTTCAAATATGATATTGGGCTGGGTGTGGTGGCTCACGCCTATAACCCTAGCACTCTGGGAGGGCAAGACGAGTGGATCGCTCAAGGTCAGGAGTTCGAGACTAGCTTGAGCAAGAGCGAGACCCCATCTCTACTAAAAATAGAAAGAAATTAGCTGGACAACTATCTATCTATCTATCTATATAAATTAGCTGGGCATGGTGGCGCGTGCCTGTAGTCCCAGCTACTCAGGAGGCTGAGGCAGGAGGTTGGCTTGAGCCCAGGAGTTTGAGGTTGCTGTGAGCTAGGCTGACGCCACGGCACTCTAGCCCAGGCAACAGAGTGAGACTCAGACTCAAAAAAAATCAACAAATATGATATTGATCCTTCGGCAAGCCGGGTGAGGTGCTCTACCTACCCAGTGCGTCCTGCAAGCTGATGCCACCAGCTCCATAGCCGGCCTCAGAGCCCCTCCCTGCAGGCTGCTCAGTGCCCCGGAAGAGACAAGGAAGACGGAGAAATACAAAAACCAAAGAGGAGGAGGGAAAGTGTGTCGAGGCTGGTGAAGTCTCTTCTGTTACCAACTTCAGGGACGACCACCACGTATGTGACACGTACCTATGTGCTCACTCCTAAGAAAAATCCCTGTCGCCTGCCATCCATCGCTGAGGCCAGAATTGCCGCCCGGGTATTTACACTGAGCGTGTCTAAGGAGGTGTGAATACGCAGCTCGTCCGACAGCGGCACCGGGAGCACCTGTCCACCAGCCGACCATGGGGTCTCCGCATGGGTCGCAGGTGAGAATGGAGACTGAGC
Organism: Mirza zaza; assembly: GCA_008750895.1. Classification (NCBI taxonomy): domain Eukaryota; kingdom Metazoa; phylum Chordata; class Mammalia; order Primates; family Cheirogaleidae; genus Mirza; species Mirza zaza. The sequence continues at coordinate 29,252 of VSMD01023413.1, read as the reverse complement.
AGAAGCTGCACTGCCCCTTCCTCGTGGTTCCTGGATATCGTCTGAGCACCAGCCTGGAGAGAGGAGCCCTCACTGGGAAAAACATGTCTCCGGGGAATTCCTCCCTCGGTTTTGTTGCATAGCAAAGACTATAAAGCAATACTATTCTCACATGAGGAGCTCGGTCCCCCTGGGCTTGCTCTAATTGGAAACAAGTCTAACGACATCAATCCCACGCACCCAGCCCCATAGAGAAGAAATCACTGATGGTCACCTGATGGTTCGTTCCCTGACGTGCCGAGCCACATGCTCAAGATGTCCCGTGCACGGGCTGCGCTGTCTGCTCGGGGACCGGGAGTCACACCACCCTACTCCCTGTCTCCGCTAGGACTCTTCTTCCTTACCTCTCTCAAGCAGCTCACCTTCCCTACTAAAAAAAAAAAAAAAAAAAACAGAGATAAAAACAAAAGCAAAAAACCATTGCAGAAAAGAGTTACAGGTGGAAGCAGCCAGCACTTCCCCACAAGGTCCAGGATCGGAATCCTGGATGTGGATGGCGTGTGGCTGTGCATCAGGTCCACGCAGCTAGATGTGGAGCGGCCCCACCCAGCGCTGGGCCTGGCGAGCAACCAGGAGGGCGAGTGTCAGGACCTGTTCCTGCTGGGACCCCGCTGGGGGACGACCCTTGCAGGCTGGGGGTCTCCATGTCCCCTGCACATACCCCTCCCCCTCTCCTGTGCCCCTGAGGCCACCACCTCCATGGGGCCCTGCTTTGCCCTCTGGCTTCCGGACAATTCCGCAAAGCATCCCTTAATTAACCCCTCCTTGGAGTACCCCGTTTGTGTGTGGCACCCGATTGTTTTTCCAGAGCCTTTATCAAAGCACTTCCTACTCCCGGCGTTATTTCTGAGCAGCACACGGCTCCACGGCATTGCCTTGAAGGGCAGATTCAGGGTTGAGGGTGACAGTGGTGTTTGCGGCCGGAACTGTGGCAGGCCACAGCCACGGGTCCCCTATCCAGGGTATGAAGGAAACCGCGCTCGATCGCTGTAATAGTAACTCACTGAGCCCAGTGCTTTCTGCACACCAGGCAGGGCGCTGAGGGACTGACGCGTGTTGACTGCCAAGTCTTAGCAACAACCAGGGAGATGCTTGCTATTATCCCAGTTCCTACAGATGAAAAGAAGCAGGCACAGAGAGGCTCGGGGAGCTGCTGAGACCGGACAGCTCAAGGGCTGAGACACCCCTGGAAGAACCGTGTGCCCTCCCGGGAGGAACGGACGCCTTCCTCCACCCTCCCGGCTCTCTCCAGGAGCTGAGCCTGCAGAAGTGCAAGTTCAGGTGCCAACAAGGGCAGCGGCCACAGACAGAGCCACCCTCGGTGCTCATGCCCTGAATCGCAAACTGGATGTCTGCTGAATGACAGCTGATTTGCCCTGCAGGGAAAGCGGTGATCTCCTGCCCCGTGGGACCTGGACCTAGAATCTTCTTTTACATTCCTTTGTTTCCCCAAAAGCTACTTTATTTATTTATTTGTATTTTTGAGACAGAGTCTCACTTTGTTGGCCAGGCTAGAGTGAGTGCCGTGGCATCAGCCTAGCTCACAGCAGCCTCACAGTCCTGGGTTCAAGCGATCCTCCTGCCTCAGCCTCCCGAGTGGCTGGGACTACAGGCGTGCGCCACCATGCCTAGCTAATTTTTTTCTATATATATATTAGTTGGCCAATTAATTTGTTTCTATTTATAGTAGAGACGGGGTCTCACTCTTGCTCAGGCTGGTTTAGAACTCCTGACCTCGAGCAATCTGCCTACCTCAGCCTCCCAGAGTGCTAGGATTACAGGCGTGAGCCACCACACCCAGCCCCCAAAAGCTACTTTAGAGCACAGCTGATTTATGGTGTTCGACTGTTGGCCAAGGTGCTTTGGGAGTTCTGCCAAGCAATTAAAATATCGAGAAAGGTCTAAATATGCTATTTAAAATGCAATAAAAATCAACATGCATGCTCAAATGTGTATCAAATTATAACAAATTAACGGGATAATGCCTCCAAAGTGTTTAGATTTTAGCGTGCCTCACAATATGCACATGCGTGCTTTTACTACAATTTGAAAAATCTGTTTTTACAGTAAACAGGATTTTTAAGGTCATATATCTTTAAAAAACTGATTGTTTTTCTTAAAACTTATAAGAACTTGTAGAAATAAAATAAATTCTGGAGTGAATAGACAAATCAGTTATTCTTAATCAGATTTTTTTATAAGTCTTATTGTTCTCCCATATTAGCTTGTGAAACACATTTTGAAATTTTTGAACTTTTTTGAATAAATATGTTCACATGGTTCAAAATTCAAAAAATACACACAAGAGTAAGTCAGGGTCACCTCCTGCCATGGCCCCCCAGCTTCTAGCTCCCCTCCCCATGGAAGGCAAAGTTGTTAGTTTTTTTTCTCTTTCCTTTCAGGGCTGTTTTATGCACACGTGGGGAAGTAGATGTGTCTGTTTATGTATGTCCCCATTTTTACCACAAGCGACAGAGTAGGATGCACCTGCCCTGTGTCTGCTTTTCCACTTCCTGTGTCTTGAAGGGCGTCCCTGGCAGAGGACAGGGGCTTCCTCTGTCTTGTCTCTCTGCACCCTGCCCCACCGTGGGTGTGGCAGCACAGATTCGTGCCAGGGAGACATCACTTCATCATGAAATTGTATTTGAAACAAAAAAAATGAACCTGCTACTAAATTTTTTTTAAAAGTCCATGAATGGACCGGGCGCGGTGGCTCACGCCTGTAATCCCAGCACTCTGGGAGGCCGAGGCGGGAGAATCGCTCAAGGTCTGGAGTTCAAAACCAGCCTGAGCAAGAGCGAGACCCCGTTTCTACTAAAAATAGAAAGAAATTAATTGGCCAACTGAAAATATATAGAGAGAGAAAAAATTAGCCAGGCATGGTAGCACATGCCTGTAGTCCCAGCTACTTGGGAGGCTGAGGCAGCAGGATTGCTTGAGCCCAGGAGTTTGAGGTTGCTGTGAGCCAGGCTTACGCCACGGCACTCACTCTAGCCTGGGCAACAAAGTGAGACTCTGTCTCAAAAAAACAAAAAACCGGGCATGGTGGCACATGCCTGTAGTCCCAGCTACTTGGGAGGCTGAGGCAGTAGGATCGCATGAGCCCAGAAGTTTGAGGTTGCTGTGAGTGAGGCTGACGCCACGGCACTCACTCTAGCCTGGGCAACAAAGCGAGACTCTGTCTCAAAAAAAAAAAAGTGTCAATCTTGTGCTCGTTGGGAAGAAAGGGCTGGCCTGGACCTCCAGGCTGGCTGATGTTCTCTTGGGCGGGGTGAGCCGGGGCGGGGCGGGGAGCAAGCCGAGCCAAGCCGGCCTCCCAGCGGCACCTGTGTGTTTGTTCCAGATCATCGACAAGAGCAAGAGAGACCCCTCGGAAGAGATCGAGATCCTGCTGAGGTACGGCCAGCACCCGAACATCATCACCCTCAAAGACGTAAGTGGTCTCGAGCAGCAGCGACCCCCGATTTCTGCTTGTCCAGGGGACACAGAAAGAGCTGGCATTTATTTGGTGCCAGTTTTCTGCAGCGAGTTTTTCTGTGCGAGCTTTAGCAGCGGCTCATCCTGCCTGAGATTGTCAGCCCGAGCCGTTTCTACCGCTCGCATCTAAACCACAGGGGCCAAAGCGCCGGCTGCTCACTCACTCCCTTTAGAGCCCCCACCCCGGCCTCCCAGCAGGCGGAGATAACCCGCGTGCCTTATAATCCAGAGGGTTGTTGCTCGTTGCCATGCCTACATGTAACGGAATGAAAGGGAAGGAAGCGGTGGGAGGGGCTGGCTCAGATCTGACCAGAGGGGCCCTGGCTGTGGCCCTGGCCTCTTGGGGACCCTGCTGGTGCTTTTCCCAGTGGGGGCGGGGGGGGGGCGGCAGGAATCAGCCACGCTGGGCCAGACAGGGGGCCCCAGAGCACCATGCAAAGGCTAGGGGAGAGAGGAGACAGTTCTTTCCCTCTTCCCTCTCACCCTGGAACTTCAAAGCGATCCCTGCACCATGCACCCAGAGCCGTAAAATATCGGAACGACCCTGGTCTCCCATATGCGTGACGGCCGGGTGTGCACGTGGTCTTAACACGCCAGCTTGGCATAAAAGTAGCCGAGTTCGTGAGCAAAAGCTGGCGTGGACGGAAGCTGCAGCCCCGCCCTGGAGAGGTGGCTCAGCTCTGCGCTCCCCACTCTCCCCATGCCCGGCCACTCAGCATTGGCCGTGGGGTGACAGCACAGCCGTGCCCCGGGAGCCGGCTGGAAACGCGGGAGCAGAGCGTGCAGTGAACAGGATCCCCCGAGACCCGGTGCGCAGTGAAGTTTGGGAAGCGCTGCCCGAGGGAGCTGCCCTGGCCTGGCGTTGTGCCGACGCCCCCCTTTCTTAGCATCCAGATATCTCCACCGCGGAGAGGCGGGCAGTGGCCTGAGCTGACTCCTCTCAGCCAGAAACCCGAACATCCCACTGGGCGCTCTTCAGGCCCGGCTCACCCGGTCCCTGCGTAGCGGCGGGTTGTTGGCGCTGCCTTGGTCCGGAGAAGCGCCTCCTGGGCGGGTGGGAACAGCCATCTATCCGCTCCTTTCCCACGGGAGCCTGCTTCCCTCCCTGGGACCCCGAGAGCCCGGCCTCCGCCCCCCCCTCCCCTCTCCCGCCTCCTCTGCAGAGGCGGCCCCCCACGGCGGCCAGTGGCCCGGGGAGGCAGGCAGCCGCGGGCGGCGCCCCGTGTCTGAGGCCCACGCCCTCCCCCGCCCAGGTGTACGACGACGGCAAGTTCGTGTACCTGGTGATGGAGCTGATGCGCGGCGGGGAGCTGCTGGACCGCATCCTGCGGCAGAGGTGCTTCTCGGAGCGCGAGGCCAGCGACGTGCTCTGCACCATCGCCAAGACCATGGACTACCTGCACTCCCAGGGGGTGAGCGCCCGGCGGCCGGGGGCGGGGCTGAAACCGTGGAGGGGGTTGCGGGTTCCGGAGCCGGCAATCCGGGTCGTCTTTGCGTTCCGTCTGTGCCGCAGTCGCCCCTCTCCGTGTGCCTCCGTGTGAGGGTGCAGGGGAGGGAGAGTTCTCTCTCCCCCTGCCCATCCCGGCTGCTCCGGCTGGGGCCTGTGGGTCACCCCGGCAAGGACAGGTGGACAGGAGAGAAACCAACGGGGCATTAACAAGTGCGTCTCGCACACACCCGGGGGCGCTCGCCGGGAGTACCCCAAAGGGCAGTCGGCACGTGGGCTTGTGCAGCATCTTAACACAGAGCAACACGTCTGCAGAGAAGGGACCGGACAAGGGAAGGGACCTCGAGATTTTGGGGCAGCAAACTGTGGAAGGTGGATATGAGGAACCCGGGAGATAAGGGCCGGTCAGGCCTGGTACAGTGGCTCACGCCTGTAATCCTAGCACTCTGGGAGGCCGAGGCGGGGGGATTGCTCGAGGTCAGGAGTTCGAAACCAGCCTGAGCAAAAGCGAGACCCTGTCTCTACTATAAATAGAAAGAAATTAATTGGCCAACTAATATATATAGAAAAAATTAGCCGTGCATGGGGGCACATGCCTGTAGTCCCAGCTACTCAGGAGGCTGAGGCAGGAGGATTGCTTGAGCCCAGGAGTTTGAGGTTGCTGTGAGCTAGGCTGACGCCACGGCACTCACTCTAGCCTGGGCAATAAAGTGAGACTCTGTCTGAAAAAAAAAAAAGGGGGGGGAGCAGTCAGCAGGGTTTGCCGTGTGGGTTGCTCTGGGGCTCTCCAGGGTGGCCAGAGTCTGACACCGTCCTGGCGATTAACTGCTGTCCTTCCTGTCCCAGAGGGGAGGGGACACCTCTACCAATTTACATCCTGTTTTGGGGCAAATAGGGGGAGGACAGAGAGCTTTTCTTACGTCTGTGTCTTCTCAATTGTCTTTGCCTCAAATATTCCTTCTGCCAAGCGGCACATTTTGGGGTGACACATTCTGCTACCCTTCACGGGTCTAAAGTCATTTCTACACACAGCGTATCCAGGAGCTATGTTAATAAACTAAATTTATGTGGATGCATTTTAGCAAAAAAAGAAAGAAAAGATACTTTGGCCTTGATAAAAGGAAATTTAGAATTGTCGTTACTCAAGATATGTACGGTTGGGTTTATCAGCTGATGAGAAGGAGCACTGTAGACAGAAATGACAGCGACAGCCGAGGCCCTCGGGGTCCTCTCGTGGCCGTGTCCCAGGCTCTGATCCAAGCTGCTCACTCACAGGCTCCTAAGCCCGGTCACAGCCGTGGTACAGGTGTGGAGCCTGGGGCACAGGAGGGAGGGTTGAGTGTTCTGCCCGAGGTCACAGGTGGGTGTGCGGCCACCGTGGTTCTTCCAAACTGTCAGCCCCAGACCCACCTCCCAGGACGGCGGCCGCCCCGCACCCCACTCAGCTGTGCGCAGTCTCTTCTCCGAGTCTCGAGAACCAGTAATACCGTCGTGGCCCGCTGTGCACATGTGGTCGTGAGGTTGGAAATGTGGTCCTCTCTGTACAGGGGGGTGCCCTTCCAGGACCACACAGTGGGCCGTTCCATGCGGCCGCCGTGGCTGGGGAGCGCCAAGCTCGTCCCGGCCTTCCAGAACAGGCCCTGGACTCTCCAGAGGAGGTCCTCGCATACGGCGTTTGCGGGCTGTTTCTGTGGAACGAGGGTGGAATGGAGTGAAACCGCAGCCTTCCACTTCCTCAGGGCTCAACCTCCCCCTTGGTCCTCCCGCTGGATTTAACAGGACAGTGGGGACATGGAGCCTCCGAGCTGGGCAAGGGCACACCACGTGTCCTCGCAGTGGCCCTGTGTCCCCGAGGAAGACAGCGCCCTGTGCTCTAAGTGTCCACTATGCTCTGAGGTGTGCGCCCGGTCCGCACGGCCGGGTCCCCAGGGCAGGTGCCCAGCCACCACCTGCCACCCACCTGCACAGGTGCCTCCGTGCGGTGTCTGCGTGAGCACTCGGCCCCTGCCCGTCCCCCCAGGGGTCAGTGTGCCGTGACAGCAGCCTCTCACTGCTGTGTCCCCAGCACCTAACAGTGCCTGGCACGTAGTAAACACTTAATGAGTGAATATCATTTTGTTTTTTTGAGACAGAGTCTCACTCTGTCGTCCAGGCTAGAGTGAGTGCCGTGGCTTCAGCCTAGCTCGCAGCAACCTCAAACTCCTGGGCTCAAGCAATCCTCCTGCCTCAGCCTCCCGAGTAGCTGGGACTACAGGCATGCACCACCATGCCCGGCTAATTTTTTTGTTATTTTTAGTTGTTTGGCTAATTTCTTTCTATTTATAGTAGAGATGGGGTCTCGCTCCTGCTCAGGCTGGTCTCGAACTCCTGAGCTCAAGCAATCCTCCCGCCTCGGCCTCCCAGGGTGCTGGGATTACAGGCGTGAGCCACAGTGCCCCGCCTATAATCTTTAAGTAAGTAGTGTCATATTCCCCTTACCTGAACTCACCGCGTCTCCATCTCCGTAACAGCTGCAGTGAGCGGTGCCTGCGTCTCGGGCAGGTGCTAACTTACCCGTTCCCTCGAGTGCCATTCAGTGCCCGCAAGTAACAGCGGGTGCTCGGCCCGGAGTGGTCAACGTGAGGGTGGGGGAAGAAACAGCGCCCGCGTCATGCCGTGGATCCGCCCCACGAGGACGGTTCCAGGGTGACCCCTGACCTTTGGAGCGCTTCCCCCATCCACTCCCCTGCCCGTCCTGGCCCCCCGTCAGGTGTGATCCTCCTGCCTTCCAGGTGGTCCACCGAGACCTGAAGCCCAGTAACATCCTGTACGTGGACGAGTCCGGAAACCCCGAATCCATCCGCATCTGCGACTTCGGGTTTGCCAAGCAGCTGCGCGCGGAGAACGGGCTGCTGATGACGCCCTGCTACACGGCGAACTTCGTGGCCCCCGAGGTAAGCACCGGCCGGCCGGCAGGGGTTCGGGCGTCAGTCCCTGAGCAGCCCCTGCTTCCTGCCGCCTGCAAAGTAGCCAGACGGTTTGGTGTGCCAAAGCCACCTGGACACACTTAGCCGTGGTGTGAGGAAAGAGAAACGGGACCCTTCCAGGCCCTCTGACTCTGCCACCAACCCTACTCAAACATGTTTTGTTTTTTGTTTTTCTGAGACAGAGTCTTGCTTTATTGCCCAGGCTAGAGTAAGTGCCATGGCGTCAGCCTAGCCCACAGCAACCTCAAACTCCTGGGCTCAAGCGATCCTCCTGCCTCAGCCTCCCAAGTAGCTGGGACTACAGGCATGCGCCACCATGCCCGGCTAAGTTTTTCTATATATATTAGCTGGCCAATTAATTTCTTTCTATTTATAGTAGATACGGGGTCTCACTCTTGCTCAGGCTGGTTTCGAACTCTTGACCTCGAGCAATCTGCCCGCCTTGGCCTCCCAGAGTGCTAGGATTACAGGCGTGAGCCACCGCGCCCGGTCCCAAACATATTTATCATTTCATGTCCCCATCTGGAAAAACTTTCATGTAAAATTGTCATCATGCTACAGACATACTGGACCCAGGCTGCATATTTGTTCCAAGCTGGCGTGAGAAATAACGCCATCATGCTCTTGGTGCACGGAGACGCGGAGCTGATGGGCACTCTGTGGTCGGGCGTTTATCCGGCAGCTGGGGAGAGAGTGACGTTTGCAGATTCTCCTTGCACCGGATCGCTTTTCCTGACAGAAGCAAGTTGGCAGCTGTCAAATTTAAGAATATTGGGGTTCCGTGGTGATTTGCAGCTCATGTAAATCCATAGGCTACGGCAGAGAATCTCAGCAAGGTGAACTTCTCCCTTTTCCTGCTTCCTGGGGCAGCTTCCGCCGGGTTCTGGAAGTGGAAGGCTGCGGTTTCACTCCATTCCGCCGGGTTCTGGAGTCATGGATGTGTTTGTGAAGACAAGTTCTGCGTCTTGCTTTTCAGCAAAGCAACCTCGAGCCCCTGAGCCGTGGCGAACCGAGGCAGGGGAGGGCAGAGGCTGGTGTGGCTGAAGGATCCAGAGAAGGGAGCCGGGACTGAAAACGGACGTTGGGTTCAGTGGTTGGATCCAGTGTCAGCGCTGTGCTGGCGTGAGCGGAGCCACGCACGGCAAGTCCTCAGAGAAGGGCGAGCCTGGCACCTAGTGGTGGGGCTGTCAGCCGTCTGAGAGGCCACAGCGGAGGTGCTGTGTGTTCCGTGCCAAAACGTGGATGGACACGCAGCCGGCAGAGTGGGCTGAACGGCCACCACTGGGTTATCCAGGAGTTACCCGGACACTCGAGCAGCCTGTGGCCCCTTGAAAAACAACCTGGGCATAGCCTCTATTAATGCCTTATTTAGTCAGTGTTTCCTTAACCCGCATAGGTGTGCAGTTGGAACGGACCCCTGAAACAAAAAACCGATTGACAGGGAAAAACAAATGAAGGTTCATTAACACGGGTATTTCACATATGCTCGGGCAAGACCCAGGGAAGGAGCTGTTCTCCAGGAGGTGGCCTCGAGTTCCAGCTCACACGGCACCTTCAGCAAAGGACAGTGAGTTTTAGAGCAGAGACAAGACGGAGGAAAAGGACTTTGGGTCTCCGGGGGCGGCACCTGCGGGACAGGCAAGGAGCTGGCGGGTAAAGCTGCCGGCCGCACGGCTCCAGACCGTTACCTGTGTTCTCCCTGGAGAGGGGCGGGCACCTTCTGTCGCTGTAAATCCGTGTCCTGACTCAGGCAAACACAGAGGGCGGAGCTCTCCTGCGTGTGCTGCTGACACTTTGCCTTCAGCTCGGGGCTCACGCCTGTTACTTCCCCATCCGCAGAGCGCCCAGACCAGTACGTTTTGCTGTCACTGCCACGCTCCGCATGGGGCGGACGGGCCGAACCGCTAACCGCCTTCCACAGGCGCAGAGAAAACCAGCTCGATGTGTTTGAGCGACTTTTAAGGATCACTCGGCTCACGAATTTTGAGGCGAGGGCTTGACCGAGAAGAGCTCCATCCATTCGGCGTGTCCTGGCTGGACACGCACCACGCTGGCAGGACACAGAGAGGGGAGGACGGGCTTCTTGCCCTCACCTCTGCGGAGACCGAGCACAGCAACCCCGACCGCACGTTGAACGCTGACCCCCGCAGTCTGCAGTATCCACGAGCGCTTATGGCTTCTTTTGTTTGTTTTTTTTTTTTTGAGACAGAGTCTCACTTTGTTGCCCAGGCTAGAGTGAGTGCCGTGGCGTCAGCCTAGCTCACAGCAACCTCAAACTCCTGGGCTCAAGCGATCCTCCAGCCTCAGCCTCCCGAGTAGCTGGGACTACAGGCATGCGCCACCATGCCCGGCTAATGTTTTCTATATATTTTTAGTTGGCCAATTAATTTATTTCTATTTTTTTAGTAGAGACGGGGTCTCGCTCTTGCTCAGGCTGGTCTCGAACTCCTGACCTCGAGCGATCCTCCCACCCCGGCCTCCCAGAGTGCCAGGATGACAGGCGTGAGCCACCACGCCCGGCCTGCTTCTTTACTGCCATTCGACTGTAAGCGTGTCCGGGGATTGCCCTCTACAGAAGGATGCAATCGTAGGGTACAGTGACATGTTTCTGCTCTAACAGCTCTCAAAAATTTAAACATGGAACTATCGCGTCGTTCAGAAATTCCTCTTACACCCAAAGGCATTGGAGGCCGAGACTCAAACAGGTATCCGTCCACCCATGTTCATAGCAGCGTCGTTCTCGGCAGCCGGAAGGTGGAAGCGAGAGGTGACCCAGCAGTGGAAGCGTGGAAACCAGTGTGTGCATTAAATACATGCACTGGGACATTGTTCAGCACTGAAAAGAGTAGGAGACTCGGACACACGCTGCAACGTGCATAGAACTTGAAGACGTTGTGCTAAGTGAAGTAAGCCTGCCACGCTCATAAGAGGTCCCCAGGGGAGTCAGCGTCACAGAGGCAGAGTGGCACGGGGGGAGTCGAGTGGGGACAGAGCTCCGGTTCAGGAAGACGGAAACGTTCTGTGGGTGGACGGTAGGTGGCGATGGTGGCACAGCGGTGAGACTGTGCTTGATGCCGCCGAGCTGGGTGCTTACACAGGGTTGTGGTGGGAAATTTTACATTATGCATATTTCACCGCGCTAAAAAAATTCCTTTTTTTTTTCTTTTTTCATTTTTTTATTATTTGTTTTATTTTTTATTTTTTTATTTTTTAGCCTTAAGATCTGAATAGAACAAAAGAAAAAAATTTCCTATGCCTTGGAAATTAAGTGCCTCCCTCTCGCTCGGTCGTGCGTCCGGCAAGAGCTGTGGCTCGCTGTGCGGCCGCCCTCGAGGGGCTCGGGGTCCAAGTGCGGCGCGGTGGGGTCCGACGAGGGTCGGTCTCGCTGCAGACATTGCGCCGTCCTCCCGCCGGGCCCCTCCCCGCCCAGCTCAGGGTGCCGTCGGAGACCCATGCTAAAAACCTCGGTTTCCTTGGCGAAGCGCTTACCTGCGGTCTCTTGTCCCCGTCTAGGTCCTGAAGCGCCAGGGGTATGACGCGGCGTGCGACATGTGGAGTCTGGGGATCCTGCTGTACACCATGCTGGCCGGGTAAGGGTGGCGGCACGCTTGCCACGCGCGCACCGGGCGGGAGCCTCGGTGGCTGGTCCCTCGCGAGGCCAGGGTGGGGCCCGACCGGGCGCTCGCGTGTGGGCAAGCACGTGCATGTGCTGGCGCTCCCGGGCTCCTGGGGGAGGCTGTCAGACTGCCGTAGCCCAGGACAACCAAGGAGCAAGGATAAGACACTTAGCCACGTGTTCTCTCTAAACTCAGCTCATAAACCAACGCCCAAGCCTTGTGCCTGTCCGTCCTCCTCCTCTGCTGAGCTGTGCCACCCTCTCAAAAGGTGCGGACAGCTGTGCCTTCAGAGCATCCTCTTGGGCCCAGCAGCATGCACAGATGCCCTGGGGTCAAATGGCACCTGCCAGACGACTGCCAGTCCCGGCTCTGCACCTGGCTTTGACGGCCGCTGCCCATGCACGAGCTGGTTCCTGGCGAGGAGACACGTAGTGCAGAAAGGCCTGGGCCTGCCACCTGCATGCCTCGTTCCCATGTGGGCGCCACCCTGCACCAGCCCAGAGTCCTGGGCTGAACCCCCAGCGGGAATCGGCCTCTCTTCTCTCACCTCTGGGTGGGCAGAGGACACTCCGTGGCTCCTCCAGGCAGGGAGGTCTAGGATCCTGTGAGAGTCACTGGTTCCTAACATTTTTAAGTTTATGAAATACTTAAATGAGCCGGGTGCGGTGGCTCACGCCTGTCATCCTAGCACTCTGGGAGGCCAAGGTGGGCGGATCGCTCGAGGTCAGGAATTCAAAACCAGCCTGAGCAAGAGCTAGACCCCCATCTCTACTATAAATAGAAAGAAATTAATTGGCCAACTAAAAATATATGGAAAAATTTAGCCGGGCATGGTGGCACACGCCTGGAGTCCCAGTTACTCGGGAGGCTGAGGCAGGAGGATCGCTTGAGCCCAGGAGATTGAGGTTGCTGTGAGTTAGGCTGACGCCACGGCACTCACTCTAGCCTGGGCAGCAGAAAAAATCAGACCCGAGACCACCCCATCCTGCTTGCTGCAGCACACGAGCAAAATGCCACCAGGAGAGCGAGTGGAATGGCCGGCTCCGCCGGTGTCTGGTAATCCACGGGCGGGAGGTGTCCCCAGCAAAGGATTGTAGCTCAGGAACACGGCGCTGTGCTCTGCGGACGGCAGCGGCAAAGGAAGGAATCGCAGCTGCCTCCGGATTTGACGCTGTTGGGCTGTTCCTTGATTCTTCTGACACTCACTGTGCTTTTGCATAAAGCCGGATCACAGACTTTGCCTCTAAAGGCAGTGCTGTTAGAGCCCACACGATTCCTTCTCTGGGAGAGCAGAGGCTGACATGCCCTCGGGGGTGAGAGAGGGACACGGATCACGCACTCGGATACGGCCAGTGCCGGGCCTGGCGTTTTATGCACACTCTTGCGTTCACTTTGCGTTTGCAATGGGGGCTCAAAAAGTTAATTTGTCGAAGAACCCGGAGTGGGTAATAGATCAACCACGGGCCTCTCAGACTTTAAGTCTCAAGCTCTCCTCCATGGCGCCACACTGTCACCATGGAAACCGAATCACCAGCAAACCGCTGGACCGCCCCATCACCTGTGCGGCCAGAAAGGGTCTAGAAGGGCCACACCCTGGGGCCCACAGGGAATTCTTCACTTGCCTCATTGATTGAGGGAGGAAAATGGTCGCAGCCTTGGGAAATAAATTCTACTTGACCATGAATGCTGGGTTCACAGCACAGTAAAGAAAAGCAAATAGGTTTTCTTTTTAACAACACAGTGGCGATATTGAGTTGTAAACTTTATTTTGTATTATAAAATGGAATCTCATTGCCACCAATTATCTCACCGCACAGATTCACCCCTTTTGCAAACGGCCCGGATGACACCCCCGAGGAGATCCTGGCCAGGATCGGCAGCGGGAAGTACGCCCTCTCGGGGGGCAACTGGGACTCCATATCCGACGCGGCGAAAGTGAGTGCGCGTCCCGGTATTTTCACTCCTTGAATACGGAGATTCTACGATAGCCGTACTACTTGTGAGGAAGCTAGATTATTATGTATCTTCTATATAAATGAAAGAGATATTTCATCCTCGGGATTTTAAGGCTCTCAGCTTAAAAGAAATATCTGCAAAACTGTTTCATAGCGCCTTCACATTTTCTGCTGACTTAGTGTCAGGCTAAGACTGGCTTCTCCCGAGAAACAGAGCCAGGAAGGCATGTGTGGAGCAGGTGCGCTTAGAGAGAGACAGAGATTTATTTTCGAGTAATCGGCTCACGTGACTGAGGGGCAGAAAAGTCTGAGATCCGCAGGGCAGGAGGCAGGGGGAGCCCCGAGAAGAGGCGAGGGTCCCCAGGGGCCGTCTGCGGGCAGAATCCCTCTTCCCCAGGGCAGCGCGGGCCTTTGCTATTAGGGCCTCCGACTGATGGGATGAGGCCACCCCCATTACGGAGGTAACTGCTTTACTCACAGTTGACTGACTTAAAGGTAATCGCGTGTAAAAAATACTCACAGAAACACCCAGACTGGTGTTTGCTCAGTGCCCGTCGCCCAGCCAAGCTGACACACAAAGTCAGCCACCACACGTGTGGTGATGGTGCACAATGCTTGCCCTGACTGCCTGCAGGCTGGTCCAGCGGGGCTCTGTGTTCGCAGGCGTGTTCCTGCCGCAGTCCAGCCGCTGGCGTGCACAGCAGCCCATTCCCCGAGATCCTGGGGAAGGGCTGGAGGAGGAGGAGTCTGGGTTCTAATTCCAACTCTGCCGTCGCCATCGCCGTGTGGCCTCATGCAGTGGCGGTGGCGGCGGTGGCGAGGAAGTTGGTGGTGGAGGTGATGGCAGAGGTGACAGTGGCAGAAGTGATGGTGCAAGTGATGGTGGTGGAGGTGATGGCAGACGTGACAGTGGCAGAAGTGATGGTGATGGAGGTGACGGTGGAAATGATGGTGACAGAGGTGATGGTGGCAGAGGTGGTGATGGAGGTGATGGTGGAGGTGATAGTAGGAGAGGTGATGGTGGTGGAGGAGATGATGGAGGTGATGGCAGAGGTGATAGCAGGAGAGGTGATGGTGCAGGTGATGGTGGTGGAGGTGATGGAGGTGATGGCGGCAGAGGTGATGGCAGAGGTGATAGTGGCAAAAGTGATGGTGGCAGAGATGACAGTAGGAGTGGTGTGATGGTGCAGGTGATGGTGATGGAGATGATGATGGATCCTCGTCTCGGGTCTTCCTTGCACAATTAATCTCAATAAACTTCAGTGTCCTCACCTGCACATTTGCATCAAGGATGACCATGAGGAGCAGAACAGAGGCACCGAGTGTGTGGGGACATTGCATGAAACACTTTGCACATGTAATTCACATTGCAGTCGAACGTGTGTTATTTATATGTGTACATGTACCATTAACATGTGCATGTAAAGTAGAACTCTAGATTTAAACCAAATTTAGAAATGTTTATTGTTACTACTTTACAATCAAATGAAAAATTCCCTTTACTGGGCATGAGCCCGCTGGACACATGTGATGGTTCCAGATTGTGGTTTCTGTGGTCAGTGACTATTCATAAAAAATATTTGTGGATAATCCTGATAAAAATGTTAACTACATACATCACTATGAATTGGTTTCTACCTGTGGAGCATTATCTCAAATTCTCCCTCTGGAAGGATATCATTTTTACAAAAATAATATTTCATCAATTTACACACATCATCTTTCATTTCCACATTTAATGTTTCTTTAGATGTAAAATCTTTTTTTTTTTTTTTTTTTTTGAGACAGAGTCTCACTCTGTGGCCCGGGCTAGAGTGAGTGCCGTGGCGTCAGCCTCGCTCACAGCAACCTCACACTCCTGGGCTCAAGCAATCCTCCTGCCTCAGCCTCCCAAGTAGCTGGGACTACAGGCACATGCCACCATGCCTGGCTAATTTTTCCTATATATTTTTAGTTGTCCAGCTAATTTCTTTCTAATTTTAGTAGAGATGGGGTCTTGTTCTTGCTCAGGCTGGTTTCGAACTCCTGACCTTGAGCGAGCCTCCCGCCTCGGCCTCCCAGAGTGCTAGGATTACAGGCATGAGCCACCGCACCCGGCCTAGACATAAAATCTTTTACGAAAAATAAAACCTCCGTGAACTGCTAAGTTGGTGACAGGTATAAACTGTGCATGTGCCTCTAAACCTGAAAGTTAACATTTGGCCCCGAAATGCACAGACTCGCTCTCAAGGGTGGGCGCTGCCATAAGCGGGGGCGCTCTGACCCACGCCAGGCGTCCTCCCTACCTCTGTGGCCTTCTCTGGCAGGACGTCGTGTCCAAGATGCTCCACGTGGACCCTCACCAGCGCCTGACGGCGGTGCAAGTGCTCAAGCATCCCTGGATTGTCAACAGAGAGTACCTGTCCCAAAACCAGCTCAGCAGGCACGACGTCCACCTGGTGAAGGTACCAGCGGGCACAGAGGGGGCGGGGTTGGGGTGGGAAGCCGAGGGAGCCGGGGCCTCACGGCCAGTCTAGGAAATGCCCCCTCGGAGGAGGGGCCAAGCGCAGCCACAATCGGTCTCCCTGGGTCACGCACCTGTGTGCGTACACGTCACACACACATGCAGTTGCACGCACGGCTTCCGTGGAGGTGGGGGCATGGGGGGTCCTGCCTGCTCCGCTCCAAGTCCCCAAGCCCCAGTTCCAGGCGGAGGTTTGTGAAAGTCCTCATTGTAGGGTGACTTCCACTGGGAGCCACGGTGGGTCCGGGCAGGACTCCGAGCAGCGTGGGCTGTGCCTGCCACGCGGGCTGAGCGGCCTGGCGGGGAGGGGGCGGGATCCGTCCCAGATCTGCTCCAGGGTGGACCCGCTTGCCCAGCCCCATCCAGGCGACTCCAAAGGGGCAAACTGAGGTCGGCAGCCCCCCGGCATTTGCCGTGAGTGTGTTCCCACGCTCCGGCAGGCCCCAGAGCACGCCTGGCCTGCCCGTGAGCATGTGGAGGGTCACGTGGCCTCTTCCTGGGGGCCCCCGGGGCGCAAGCACAGCGTGAGGCTGTGGATACGGAAATAAGAATGACGTCGCCCTGTCCTTGGCCACCGCGTGCTAGACACCGCCACGAGCTCCTTGCAGTGGATGCTCCAGTAATCCTGCAGGAAGCTCTCTTTCACCCACTTCACCCGAGGGGAAACTGAGGCTCTAGGCGAGGTCCCGTGGCTCCAGCTCCCCCCTAGGAGCGGCGGCACCACGGCGACCCCTCCCCTCCCCCTCTGTCCGCAGGGTGCGATGGCCGCCACCTACTTCGCCCTGAACAGGACACCCCAGGCCCCGCGGCTGGAGCCGGTGCTGTCGTCCAGCCTGGCTCAGCGCAGGGGCATGAAGAGACTGACGTCCACCAGGTTGTAGCCGGCGGGCGCCTGGCCGGTGGCCCCGGGCGGCGCCCTCTCCGCCGCAGACACGGCACAGACAGACGCAGCCCGTCCACAGCCCCCGGGGGCCGCGAGGGGCCTGGGCAGAACCCGCTTCCCGCGTCTGTGTTTTCTTTCCCGGCCGGGAGAGGACCCTGAGCCGGGGGCTTCTCGGAGCCGGGCTCTGCCTCCCGCTCCCGCTCCTCCTCCTCCATCCTCCCTCGCACCCCGCGAGCTCGTCTCACCTCCCGGCGCCCCGGAGGCCCTGCGGCGTCATCTCAGCACACTGGCTCGGGCGTGCACAGCACGGCTTGTGTGCCGCGGAGAGCTAGACTCCGGCTGCGAAGCCCGCGGCCCCGGCTGCTGAGACGACGGCAAGAAGGCGTCAGGCAGGGCTGCGCCGTGGCCGCGTCGCGGAGCCCCTGGCGGGCTGCAAGCTCCTCCGGGCATCTGCGGCCTCCCTCGGGCTGGGGAGGGGCACCTGGCCTCACCCACAATAATCCAAAGAGCCGCCGCCTCCTCCTCGTCGCCCCTGCTTGCTGAACTCGGAGGAGGGAAGAGCCCGGCCTGGAATCGGATGGCCGTGTTTGCCTCGTGCCACAGTCCACGGGGCTCGGGAGAGGAGCCTCCCGGGCGGCACCCAGGTGCCCGTGTCCCCCGGGGGCCTGTCCTCCCCTGGAGAGGTGGCGTCGGGCGCTCGGCCCCTGGCTGTGGCCGTCCGGAAGCCACCGGAGGCTTCCCCGAGAGCGCTGGCTCCTCGCCGGGCGTGCGTGCGGACCCAAAGCAGTGGTTTTGCTGTGTTCACTTTCAGTTTTCCGGTCTGTGGAGAAACCGTGGATGTTGGAAAACTCGGGCTTCGTGTCCTCCGTGAGTCCCTTCTCCATCTGCCCCCGAGAGGTGGGGGGGGCGCTCAGCCCAGGTGCGCTGTGGGCGGTGGCGATGCACTTTGTGGACGTGTGTTGTGTTTCGTGTTTGTGTTGCATAGCTCTGTTCTGCGCGGACCTTTGCGTGGCGTTTGACGTTTCCCTGGGTGTGCAGTGCACACAGGAGCGGGCGTGGCGCAGACCGCCCTGCTGTGCTTTCCTGTGTCGTGGGAGCTCATGCCCGGGGGGCAGGTGTGGCAGGGTGCCCCGCCCTCCAAGAGCGAACTCTCGGGTCCCTCGGCTTCCCATCGGGGGATGAGGATGCCCCGGCCAGTCCCCAAGCCAGGGGGCCCACCAGGTGGGCGGGACAGGAGGATGCACTCTCACCCGTGCCCGCTCCAGGAACAGCCCCTTCTGCGGCAAGCCGGTGGGGGGGGGGTGGCACCTGTCGGTAACAGCCAGGTTTCCATGGAGACGGCGGCGTCTTGCTATTCCTCTTCCCTCCATCTCCCTCACGCTTGAACCCAGCTCCAAAAAACACACGTGCAGCATTCTGAAAAACACATTCTGAAAAACAGCTCCTTAGCTTGGTCTGGTCGTGGTCAAACCTTAAAACACAAACTTGTTTCAGAAGCTTTAATTGTTTCGTGAGGATTTTCTTAGAGAACCTCAGAGACTCGTATAAGTCGAGGGACACATTTTATGTACCTGTTTTCCCACCGTGCCCACTGGGCGTTTCTCATGTTTTCTCAGCAGAAAATGCTTTCCCGAGGATAGAATGACTTCCACTCATGACAGTTTTGGTTTTTAGGTCCAAATTATTTCACTTCCTATTCAAAACTTAGGGAAAAGTGGATTAAGTCCTTAGGTCACAGATTTTGTCCTCCTAGAAAGGAAGGAGTCATTTCCGCTTGCTACTTGTCCATCTCTGCCCAGAGCCTGTGGCCCGGACTTGATTGCATGTTTCTGGGCTTAAAGTCCTGAGATCCGAGGAGGGAGAGAGCTGAGGAGGGGGGGAGTAAGGGCCGCTGGGAAGTGGTTGTTCCCCCCACGGCTGCAGCCCCTCCTCTTCCTCAGCGATCCCCGCCCACGTCACGTGGCCTTACTTCTGAACTGAGAGTGCCAAAGGGACCCAGGGCTCGTGCCACACCACTGTCATTCCGCCCACTCGATGTCGTCTGCCTGGGGGGCGGGGGGCGGCAGCCTGTCCCCGCCCGCCGAGTGTCTGTAACATACCTCTCCTTTGCCCCCTTATCCAGAACAACGTGATACTTGAAATCCTCCTAAGAGAGTCAGCCTAAAGATAGGGTGTCGTATTTTAAGCAAAGTCCCCCAAACTCCCGAGTGTAAAGGCGTGCGCTGTGCACACGGCGGCGGGCGCGCAGACGGAGGTGTTATTGCAGTTTGCACTTCCCCGGCACAGGCACCCCCACGCCTAGTGCCGGGCTCCGTGTGATTTGCACGGGTAACACGGACTTCCAGAAGGTCGAATAGCTTTGCCTGCTCACTCGGATAATCCCCACCACCCCCAGATGATAAAACCGCAGAGTGTGCAGGGAGAATAGGAGCAGAGATCTCAGGATGCCCAGCCCCCCCTCCACACCCCTGCTGAGTGCTCCCTTGGGGGCACCACCCACAGGTCCTCCCTCCCCGCGTGGGAGAAGCACCCGCTTTACCCCATAAGCAGGGGGCTTTGCCAGTTCCACCCCCAAAGTGGCACGTGGGCAAGAGGCGAGGATCTCTTTTGCACCCTTAAGTCAGACTTGTCCGTGATTTTAAACTAACTGTGTGTGTGTTGGTGTTTGGAAGACCGTTCCACTTTTAGAGTGACGACAGCACTTAATGTCAGCCAGTATTGTCGACTAAATGGTGTTAACGCTGAAGCCGCACGTGGGATTTTCCTCTCGCGCTTCGCTGGTTCTCTCGAGCACGCGATAGAGTTTGATTTGCACTGCGTGTCTTCTGACGCGGTTTGCCACCCCTCGCCTCGCCGAGAGTCCGGCAAGCTCTAGAACCGAGGGCGCGGCAGGGTCCTGAGCGGTGAGGAAGGGCGGGTGGCGCCCGGGAGCAGGGGTCTCGCGCCCGCCCGCCGCGCCTGGCGAACACGCTTCTCCGCCCGCTCCTCCGACTCAGCACTTTGTTTACAAGCTCAGCAGTTATGTTTACAGGTCGGTTTTGTGTTCACGCTTTGTATTTCCTGTTTGAGATGGGCGGCCACTGTACAGATATTTATTACGCTTTCCAGACTTTCCGAATAGATTTTTTTGAATAAACATGGTTTTATGAAGTGCAATATTTTTCTAGCATAACAGTGACCTTTGGATTTGCTGTGTTGTTGCCAGTGAGGGTCTGGGGGTGGTGCCCGCACCCCTGCCGCTCCCCTGACTGCTGGTCGCAGCCAGACGCTGCTCCCAACCGGGAGCATGTGTGTGCATGTGTGGACAGAGGTGTGCTCGTGTGTATGTTCACAAGTGCGTGTGTGTCCATGTATGTGCGTGTGTGTGGAGGTATGCATGCATGTGTGTGTACATTGCATAAGCGTGTGTTCATGTCCACATTGTAGAAGTACGAGTTCAGTCATGTGTGTGCGTGCACGTGTGTGTGCACAGATTGTGTGGGAGAGCACACGTGTGTGTGTGCATTTGAACATATGTGCACATATTTGTGCGTGAGTTTGGACACGTGTGTGTGTTTGTCCATGTGTGTGTGTCTGGCATGCATGTGTGTGTGCACTCCATGAGGGAGTGGGGGTGCAGGCAGGATACTCGGGACAGCCGTGTCGTGCAGCAGAGCAGGTGACTGGCAGGTGGGCTGCCGGGACAGCCCTGGCTGCATTTCCTGTGTTTGCCACCTGCCCTCCACCTGCCTGGGCTTCCTTAACACAGAAATAAAGCAGACCACACTGCTGGTGTCTGGCCGTCCAACTGATTTCCTCATCCCATTTGGTAAATTCCTAACCCGCACGCGTCAGCAACAACACGGACACACACATCCCACACACACCAAATACACACACAGACACGCCCGCACGCACGCACACGTCTATGCTCCCATGGTGCCATGCCGCGTCGTCTGGGCGGCTCCGGCAGAGTGAAGGGCGCTTCCTGGACTCCGGGGCACTCTGCGGTGGGAGCACTAGAACTACCAGGGAGTGAATTCCAGGGCAGACAACAAATGCACGAGGAATTCTGCCTCCTGCGAAAAACAGCTCCTGCGCCCTCTACAGGTTATTTCCTATTGCTGCCGCAGCACATCCCGCACGCCCGTGGCATAGAGCAACATAACATGCTACCCTGCAGTTCAAAAGTCCAGGATAGGGCTCACCGAACTGGAATCAAGGTGTCACCGGGGCTGGCTCCTTCTGGAGGCTCCAGAGGAGGATCCGTTTTCCTGCCTGTTCAGGGTCTAGCGGCCACCTGCGCTCCCCACCCCGGGGCCCTTCCTCCTCCTCCCAGCGGAGCACGAGCAGGCCGAGCACTCACGTCACCGCCCTCTGAGCCCCGCTCTGCCTCCCTCTTCCACTTTCAGCCCCGGGATGGCGCTCGCCCACCGGGATGGTCGGGACCTGTCCCTGTGTTGAGGTCAGCTGACTGGCACCTCGAGTCCCCTCATGTAACCCGACACAGTCACAGGTTTCAGGGATCAGGACACTGGCATTTGGGGGGGGAGGTGCTGTTGTCCCTACCATATTACATGCAGTGGAGCCCAGACCTGCCACACCTGCCGGCCTGTACGTCCCAGGTCTCATGGAGGGGGGCGGGGGAGGGAACGGCCCAGGTGGTGTTGCACACACTGAGTTTTCATCACAGGTGGGGACCCCGACTTAGGGCACCCCAATCGTTGATACAGGGCTGCCAGCAAACCCACTTGCCATTTGCCCTGGAAGGCGACGTTGTCTTCGTCACGCTGGATGGGGAGCACACCTGCCCTTTGCCCCAAGGATGGCCACTGCCTCTGTCACCCAGGCTGTCCACTGTGCACGTGTCCCTGGAAAAACAAGCCAGAAGCCAGCAGCCCTGGCTCTGCACAGGAGGCCCACGGAGATTTGCCCCCCAGCAATAAGGGGCTCGGGTGGTGACTTGTCTCCCAACACTCAACCACCTGTCACCCAAGAACCCACCGGCAGGCCTGGGAGGGCCGAGGGGCCCAGGCGTGGGTGGCTGCTGCGTCTCGTGGAGACATTCACCCTCACTCTCAATCGCAGGTGCGTCTAAGCATACAACATCAGTCTTTCATAGGACTTGAGATGGTCTTCTGCACACACACATCTCATTCTGAATATTATGGATATTTTTTTCCTCAAAGTCCAGCTCGGTGCTTGTCCTGTGGAGTGCCAACCCCGTATTCTCTGGAAACGAGCGAGGCTTACGAAGGAGCCGGGAGCCTCCTGGTTCTAAACGTGTCCCCCAGGGGCACCGAGGACGGTCCCTGCACCACCCAACTGCAGGGCTCGGCAATCCACAACATTTGTTTCTGGTCCACGACCTTTCAGGTGAAATGAATAAATCTCCTTTGCAAAGGTGGGCCCTAAAGCATCAGGGCTCGCGAGACCTGGAGTCAGGGGCAGGAGCCCCGTGAGCCCGCAGGACCCTGGGCGTCGGCAGCCAGAGAGGGCTTGGGGCGCGTGCTGATGGCCGGGGCGGGGCTTAAAATCGGGAATTATGTGACTGAGAGGAAGGAGACAGGCTTGAAGGTGGACTGCTAGGGCAGTGCAACTCGGTGGAACTCCCGGAAGGCGCAGGAGGGTGTGCCATCGGCTTTTCTCAGGTGACAGCTTCACTGAGCGCTTGCCATGTGGCCAGGGTGCGATCTGTCACCTGGAATGAAGGAAGGTGCCCTCATCCCCATGAGGGCGGGGCAAGGAGAGCTGCAGGGACAGAGGATGGTGCCCATGCCCTGCAGGGTGACAGCAGGCAGCCTGGTGAGTCTGCACCAGGTTCTACCTTGCCCTACCAGCTTGCAGATAACGCTGCATTGCCTTACAGAGTACACTGCATTGCCTTTCAGAATACGCTGCATTGCCTTGCAGAAAACGCTGCATTGCCTTGCAGAAAACGCTGCATTGCCTTGCAGAATACGCTGCATTGCCTTGCAGAATACGCTGCATTGCCTTGCAGAATACGCTGCATTGCCTTGCAGATAACGCTGCATTGCCTTGCAGAAAACGCTGCATTGCAGATAACGCTGCATTGCAGAAAACGCCAGGACGTTCTAGTGCCCATTCACCTGTGGACGTCAGCCAATGATTCCAGGTAAGAAAGCCACTCCCGGATGGCTAAAATCCAACGTGGAAAGTCTGGACACCCCAGGGTCCGTCGAATGGGGCTTCCCAGGCTCTTCAGGGATGGTCAAATGGCCCTGGAGAGGGACAGCGGGGTACCAAGGATCTTCTGCAAGGCAGCCACTGTGTCACTGTGTCCAGGCCTGCACAGGGCCCTTCCACCCGTCTTGCCCTGGCCGCCTGTCCTTCAGCAGGTGTTTCATCAGTGACAAACTGATCCAAACCACAGCAGGGTGGGAGAGAGAACACGAACAAGTGAGTGGGACAGACAGCATTCCTGGGGGTGCCGAGAAGACAGAGCAGAGTGGGCAGGGCTGCTGTTCTACCAGGACGGTGAGGAACAAAACTTACACCAGTTCTTGAAATCCACTGGGTCCTCCTAGCGACGACAGACATTGCCTGCCTCTCAACAGCCCATGACCTTTATAGCTGTATTTAATTCATTCTCCATTAGTAGCTGTCATTCAGGATCCAAAATCAAAAGTGTCCACATGTGATGTCTGTCTGATTTGGATACATGTGCCGTTTTACTGGGAGGAAAAACATCAGAT
Source organism: Mirza zaza (assembly GCA_008750895.1). NCBI lineage: Eukaryota > Metazoa > Chordata > Mammalia > Primates > Cheirogaleidae > Mirza > Mirza zaza. Next base: position 5,670 of record VSMD01023413.1, on the reverse strand, counting down.
AAGGATCTGGCATAGAAACAAGTCTTCAATATGTTGTTTTCATCACACCTGAGCTTAGGCAGGAAAAGCCAAATTCTCTAAAGTACAGCTGTGATTTCAGCCTGGAAACAACAACATTGTTGGCAAATGAGTTCAGTGTATTTACCTGTTTTCGTATAATTTTATCCACATACTTTTCTCCTGATCTTAGCTGTCCTGGAGTTCTGCTTTGGGAAGCAGGATAGACTGTGGAACTGGAAACTTCAGTCATATGGAGACGGGGCAAAACTTGCAGGCTTCCAAACTCCATTTCTTTATTATTAATATTTAAAACCATGGGCCCAGCTCAGTGGCTCACACCTGTCACCCTAGCACCCTGGGAGGCTGAGGCAGGACGATCGCTTGAGGTCAGAAGTTGGACACTAGCCAGAGCAAGAGCAAGACCCTGTAAATAGGAAAAATTAGCCAGGCGTGGGGGTGCACACCTGTAGTCCCAGCTAGCCGGGAGGCTGAGGCAGGAGGATCATTTGAGCCCAAGAGTCTGAGGTTGCTGTGAACTGTGATGACGCCACGGCACTGTAGCCTCAGCCACAGAGCAAAACTCTGTCTCAGAGAAAAAAACAACACCATGAACTTAGAAACCAGAGCAATTGGGCTTCATTTTTTTTAGTCCCAAATAACAGTTTAAAAGGTAAGTATTATATCTGAAGAACATATTTTTGTTAAAAAAAAAAAAAAAAAAAAGGAAATTAAGATCAGAATTAGGCTCTTCACATAAATTTACAACACCTTTTAGCCCAGGCGAGGTGCCTCATGCCTATAATCTTAGCACTCTGGGAGTCCGAGGCGGGAGGATTGCTCGAGGTCAGGAGTTCAAAACCAGCCTGAGCAAGAGCGAGACCCCATCTCTACTATAAATAGAAAGAAATTAATTGGCCAACTAGTATATATAGAAAACGTTAGCCGGGCATGGTGGCGCATGCCTGTAGTCCCAGCTACTCAGGAGGCTGAGGCAGGAGGATCGCTTGAGCCCAGGAGTTTGAGGTTGCGTGAGCTAGGCTGACGCCACGGCACTGTAGCCCAGGCAACCTGACCCGTCCTGCCTGACCCTTTGCGTTTCGGCTCAGTCAGTGTTACCGCCATGAAATCCCCCCCTCACCGCGCCGTCCCTTACACAGCCTGCCCGTAGCAAGGAGGACTTTGCAGTGCAATTGTTCTGTGTGCCCCTGTCCCACCTCACCCTGGCGCTGTCCTGGGAGCTGGAGCCCAGGCCGAGCCCAGTGCCGTGCCCGGCACAAACCACTATCTGCAACTGAATGACGCGCTAGGGCACTGAGCTGGGATCTACGATTCTACGTTCAGCTTCCACTGCGCACGTGGCCATCAGTATTCTACCTGGGGTGTCAGTGTCTTCAGGTGGGTGAGACGGCCTTGCCCAACGAGGCAGGTGGATCACAGACGCTCATTCATCTCTTTTCCTTCCCAGAAGTTCGCTCCAGCGCCGCGGGACGTCCTGCGTGTCTGCGACTGCCACACGCTGCCGGTAGAGGGCAGGAATCAGCTTCCTGGGAAGCCGCTCAGTCTCAGGCCGACTTGTGGGCGGGAAGGAATGTGTCCCTGCTCTGGTGACCTTGGAACAGGGCGCCCCACCACATGGAGCCCCTCTGGGCCGGGGGTCAGCCAGGGCCCGGCCCCAGCTCCTGTCCCAGCCCAGGCTCTCTCAACACAGCCGGGGGGCTGTGCTCCCCAGGAACTTGGGGAAAGTTGATGAGAATCATCAATTCACACCCCAAAACACCTGCACCAGGTGAAAAGTCAAGTTTATTTGCATGTGGCTGGTTTTCTGTTAACCCAGTGTATGAACGCCGGCCGGAAGGAGGAATTTTTAAACGATATGCCCCCTTTGGAGGAGACAAACAAGTCACTAAATACTTCTTTAGGAGACGAAGTATTTATATAACAGGTCTATAGGAAAAACTCAATTAAAAAGGGGCTCTTGACCTCATCTAACCTAAATCACTTCGCAAAGGCTCCACCTCCAGAGACATCTGCATGAGGGGGTGAGGGCTTCAACGTCAGAATTCTGGGGGACACGAACACTCAGCGCATAACACTCCTTGCTGTGAGCTCCTCAGCCGGACACAATACTGTGTGGTTGTGGTGTGGACAAGGTGCATTGGATGAACCCGCAGCTGTCACTGGGGTAGAAGCAGCGTGCGGGTCAGCAAATCGGTGTCTGCGCAGGGTGCAGAGCTGTCTGCTGGCCAGGCTCGAGTCCTCCCTGTCACTCATCTGCTCAGAGAGGACCCCTTCTCCCCAAGCCCACAGGGGAAGTGCATTGGGCAGGTTCCTTGGGGCCTGAGCACCTGCTCACGCAGCACACCTGTGCTGGGGGCTGCCCCACACCATCTCATATGTCCACGGCTGCTTCCTGAGGGACCCCTGCAGGGCACACCAGCCTCCTGACTGGTGAATCAGATAACGCCAGGCCTGCAGGGTCTACCAGGGCCCAGGAGACATCCAGAAGCTCTCTCTCAAAAAGAACCAGTTATTTGCTGACAGGGCCGTGACTCTTTCCAGAATCTCAGGGGCTGCCCCTGGGGCTCCGTCCTGGAGCTGGGCCTGAACTCCTGATGCACATGGATGCTTCCAGCTTCATCGTCCTTGCAGGGGACGGAGCTGCTCCAAGCTGGGAGACGCAGCCCCTCCTCTGCTCTCTGGCTGCTCCGCCTGGAACCCCCTCCCCAGGCCTGGGGGCTCCTGCTCCTGCCCCAGCTCTCCCCAGGGGCCCCGCCTGCCCGATGGCCGTCACAGCACCCTGCTTCTCCCCTCTGGGCATTCAGCGTCATCTTGGATTAATTTCTTCTCTCCCTCACTCTCTTCTAACCTGTTTCTCCGGTTGGGACGTGAGCACAGCAGAAACCCTATCTGTTTGTGTGACCTGACCCTGGGCACATGCCGGCCCCTGGCAGGCGCCCGCGGGAGGATGAAAGAGCAGGCCAGGGACGCGGGTGAGGGAGCAAGCCCCGGGTCACATCAGAGCCGGGCCGACACCTTAGACAAAACCTCCCCTTCCTCCTGCTCCCACCTCCCTGCCCCAAAGCCACTGGAAAATGGTGGATGACGCAGAAAACTGCGCACTGTGGGGCACCGCAAGTCCCAGGTGGGAAGGAGCGGGCGCCTGGCAGCTTGCTCCCCTCCTCCCCCCTGCAGGAGCCTCGAAAGCCACTTTCTTGCTGCTGTAGCCAGTGTGTCCCTCAGGGGGATGGTCTGGGAGCACCGACGTTTGCCTGGCCGGCGTGGCTTCTGTGAGCCGCTTGCTCTGAGAGAGCTCGTGCAGGGGGACCAGCACGCGCCAGACACTGGCTTCCAGAGAGCTGCTGGCCAGCCAGCCTCCACGTGGAAGTCCCCTGGGGTCAAGTAAACAGACTCAGCCCAGTCAAACTTTAACCCCGGTCGCAGGTGAGAGATTTCTGGAGAAGTAGACTGACCCCATTCCACATTTTCATGTTCCTGGCTAATCCGTAACAGTGTGGTCCTTACCGCGTGTTCTCTTCCCATGGCCAGAGTGGGGCTGGCCCTTCACTTCCCCACGGCACGTACAGGAAACGGGTTGTCGAGGGAGGCCTAACAGGCGAGTTCCATGGGCGAGGAAGTCGCCCGTGGGCTGCTTGCTGAGGAAGAGGCGCCAGTGTGGCCCTCTGGCCGAGCTCGCTAGCGATCACCGAGGGGAAACTGAGCAAGAGGAAGGTGACACAACTGCCATCACCAAGGGCTGGCAGAACCTACCCCTAAGGCGGCTCCAGGAAACTAGCAACTGACCGCATGTGCCACAAAGAAAACTCGCATTGATGAGAAACGTGCTAAGCCAATATGTATTCAGCATACACAGAGAGCTTTTTACTGCCTGAAACATCATTAAGGTAAAAAAAAAAAAAAAAAGTAATACTGGTAAGCTGATCTAAACTGCACCTGGGCAACTCCAGTTTGCAAGAAGACATGAGGTGAATGGAGACGGGCTGGGCTGAGCCACAGGTGAGAGCCACGCCCCAGGCCCACAGCCAACTTCCGTAAGCAGAAACCTCGGCAATTCTCGGCCTAAAAGATTGAACCTGTGGCATGAGTATTTTTGAGTCTTTTAGAATGTCAGCGAGAGGCGATAAAACTATTTTCTATCACAATGAAGGGTGATCTGGCTCTGTCAGCTGAAAATCAGATTTATTAGAATTTTGAAACAAGACATAGACGTTGCCCTGATTGCTGCATTCCATTGTAAGATACATGCTTGATATCTGCAGTCTGTTTTCTAAAGCGGACACTGTGGAGAGCGTCGCGGACAGTTTTTTAAATAGTTCTGCAAACATGTGCAAATGCCAGGAGTCTTCCTCAGTTTATGGGACTATCGAAAACCGTGGAACAATGTCTGCCCTCTGTTCTTGCTGGCTGAGTTGCGCAAGAATTCAACAAAGGTTTATTCTATTTTAACTCCAAGAATTTCTTGAAATAAACGGAATATTTGGCAAAGATTCAATTATCAAAGGCAATAAATGGCAGTGATTTATGTTTTCAACAATATCACAGGGCATTCAGAAAAGCTATCCCTGAAGCTTAAAGGCTTCATTTAAAAGCTTATTTGTGACCTAGCTAGACAGATATGAGAACTTAATGGCAATTGAAAATGTTGGAATACAAATCACTAATAATGATTTTACAGATGTTTCTCTAACATGAATATATAGGCAGAAAGTTTGAATTGTCATGAACAGCTTTATGTAGACCACCTGCAAAAACTACTCCCCAACATTGAAGAAGTTTTTTTCAATTTATGCAATAACTTTTGAATTCAATGTTAATACAACTGAGTTGAAACAAGAATGAAACTGATGTTTTTGCTTCAAAATAAATCAGTTCTTCTAAAAAAAGTTGAACCCATTTTGTCAATATGAATGCAAATGTTAAAGAAAAATGATTTTTTTTGGGTACTCAATTAGTTTTTTTTGTTTGTTTGTTTTTTGAGACAGAGTCCCGCTTTGTTGCCCAGGCTAGAGTGAGTGCCGTGGCGTCAGCCTAGCTCACAGCAACCTCAAACTCCTGGGCTCAAGCGATCCTTCTGCCTCAGCCTCCCGAGTAGCTGGGACTACAGGTGTAAAATGTAAAAAAAATTACTAGCCGTTTTTTGCTGTAACCACGCTTGTTCTTAGGTATCCAAGTGTAACAAAGCTTCCCCACCCGTAAATGTCCCAAAACTGACCTTGACCAGTACATAATTACACAAGAATAGAGCCTAAAGAATTTCCCCACCCCTTGACCCCCATGACTTTCTGGCCACCTGCGTGTGGTTTTTGCATTTGAATACCTGGCCACCTGCGTGTGGTTTTTGCATTTGAATACCTGGCCACCTGCGTGTGGTTTTTGCATTTGAATACCTGGCCACCTGCGTGTGGTTTTTGCATTTGAATACCTGGCCACCTGCGTGTGGTTTTTGCATTTGAATACCTGGCCACCTGCGTGTGGTTTTTGCATTTGAATTCCTGGCCACCTGCGTGTGGTTTTGCCTATAAGAGTCCCAAGTTTCAAAGCTTCGGCGCGGCAGCTCCCTAGTGTGGTGACGCTGCACGCCCCTGCGCTGCGCTGGAATAAACCCTCCTCTTGCTTTTACATCAAGTTCTGGTCTCCGTGTCTTTGTGAGTG
>VSMD01023412.1:0-20010 GCA_008750895.1 Mirza zaza | reverse complement strand
ACACCCCCTCACTCACACCCCCTCATACTTCACTCACACACTCTCACTCACACACTCTCACTCACACCCCCTCACTTACACACTCTCACACACACACTCTTACACACTCTCACTCATACCTTCTCACACACACACTCACTCACACCCTCTCACACCTTCTCACACACACACACTCTCACACACACTCTCACTCACACCCTCTCACACACACCTTTGCACACACACCTTCTCACACACACCCTCTCACACACACACACTCACACACACCCTCTCACACCCTCTCACTCACACACTCTGAACAGTCCAAGAATGGTCTGAACAACTGACCATTCGCGTATTCAGCCATTATGCCAGGGGTGAGCATTCTTGTGCTTTTTGCCAAATTTTTATCTCGATTCTCAACTCAATTGTCGCCTCTCAACTCTCCAAAGCAAGGGGACCTGGCTAGCAAGTGTTCTGTGGCTAGTGGGTTCCAAAGTTACACTGACGTATTGATCCGATCCACTCTCGCCATGCCTCTCCTCTGCTCTCTGCTGCAGGGTCCTGACCCCTGAGAACTCTGTTCCCTGAATAAATCTTCAACTGACTTCTGGTCTGAGCTGGCCAATGGAGGCATCAGTGGGAGCCTGGCAGGCAGGAGGGGGAGATTCAGGGCATTTCTCCCCCGCCTTTCTATCTGTTTCAGAAGTGGCTGTGCCTCCTCCAGGGTCCCAGCTCCACTGGGTGGCCCTGACTCCTGGGCTCTGGTGAGGCTGCCTCCCTGCCGTCCTCCCAGGCGTGAGAGTGGTACCCGCTTCCCGCTGTGCTAGTCTCTTTGCCTCAACATCCTGTTTGCCTCAACATCCCGTTTGTCTCAACACCCCTTCTTCTAACACCTCGCATTATTTCCCTCTATCGAACTACGCAGCATGAGCTTGGTTCACTGACTAAGTTCTAGTACAAGGTTTACTGAAAGCAAACGAGGCATGAGCGGAAGTGGAAGGGGCTGAGTGAGGAGGCAGAGGGACGAAAGGCGAACACCAGCACCCCAGTACTCCACCCACCGCCTCTAGCACCCGCCATCTGCACTCAACTTAGAGCTTTCTTGCCTTGCAGGAACAGAACACAACCTTGCCCTGGAGGGAACTTGACAAAACTTCCAACTCTGTCCAGACAGACTATTCCCCCCAAAATTCAAACTGATTCAGGAAAAAAAAATCTAGCCTATTCTTTCATTAAAAGTTCCAGATTCCAGATTCTTTCTTGGAAACACAATATATATTTATGTTTATATTCCTGAATTCTCCCTACTTTCTATTGAATTTCTTGCCATAAACTGAGCTAATTCTACCCACTGTTGTCCTCAGTGGAAACAGAGCATCACCCCACCGAAATCTACATAAAACCACTAACATGGGGTAGCCAGTTTGTCTATTACCAATATTTCCAATGAACACCACAGTCCTTCTTGCCTTTAGTTTAGGAAAAAGAACCAAACATGACTTTTTAGGAGTGTTTGAGGATCTGTTGAAGGAAAACATTCGAGACACACAGGAGCAAGAGGTTAAGAATGTAGCTTTTAAGCAGATTGCCCGGCTCATATTCTGGGTCTGCCACATGTTAGCACTGAGTAAGTTAATTCTCTCTCTAAACCTCCATTTTCTCAGCTGTGAATTTAGGACTGTGGGACACAAGCTAACTGCCATCTTGGCCCCTGTACCTTGGTTTTTGTATATCGCTTGCTTGCTTGCCACTTAGCCTGACGGAAGCCATGACAGGCTTCTGCAGAGTAAAAAAAAAAACAAACAAGACCCCAGGACCCCAGGGGAGAAACTCCAAGGCACTAACTGATAAAGTGCTGGAAAGTCCCTGGAACCTAGCCAACCAATCAGAATACACGGCCAGCATGATCGGTGCTTGAACAGCTTGCGTGGAGTATGTGGGTGCCGGTGGGCTCCGGATATCACTTGTAACCAGTAACCTGAGTTGCACAACAACTAAAAGTATAAAACCTGTGCTGAAACCTCACCAGAGGTCCTTGTCCGTTGAGAGGCCCCTGTGTTGGTGCCGCTCTGGGACCTGGACCTTAGCTCGAGCTAGTCCCTGTAAACTCCCTATTGTAACCTAAGTTATTGCGTGACCGGCTCTCTGTTCTGGGGTATCGGGATCCAGACATAACAGGATCATAATGATTTTGAGACTTAAATGAAATGATACCTATAAAGCCTTACATGTATTGAGCACTCCACAAATGTTACTTAAACTTTTATTAGTGTTAATACTCCTCACACCCACACCCTTGAAAATCAATGTGTAGATACAAGAACCAAATCGCTGCCATATAAGATGAGGGACAGTCAAACACCCAAAGCGACGGGCGATGACCAGCATCGTCTCTGCACATCAGCAGATGATGAAGGAAAACCATCAACTCTGAGGACTGCAGAGGCTATGTAACCCACCCCCTTTTGACAGCTGAGGCGGAAGAGACCCAGAAAGGGGCTCAGCTACCTGGTGAAAGCAAGTGATTACTTTCTCAGGGCTCTGACCCCTAGCCTGCCAACCTTGGGGCCTTAGCACATTGCCTATCCCCGATGTGAACATATAGTTATCACCCTACTACAGTACAGAACGTTTTATTTCAGATCAGCATCATGTTCATGTGATGTGAATTGTTCTCAGGGAGGCCTTATAGAGAGAGTTAAAAATAGGAAAAAAGCAATGACCCATCATACTTAATGGTGAAAGCTAACATTATACTTAATTGGTGAAAAACTACATTTTTCTCCTAAGATCAAAAACAAGACAAAGAAGTCTATTCTCACCACTTCTATTCAACATTATACAGGAGATTCAAATCAGGGCAACTGAGGGGGGAGAGAGAGAGAGAGAGAGAGAGAGAGAGAGAGAGAGAGAGAGAGAGAGACAACATCCAGATTGGAAAAGAAGAAGCAAAATTATCTCTATCATAGATGACATGATCTTGAAAATAGAAAATCCTAAGGAATCCATTAAAAACTATTAGAACCAATAAATGAGTTCAGAAAAAGTGTGGAATATAAGATCAATATGCAAAAATTCAATCATATTTCTACATACTAGCAATGAACAATCCAAAAATAAAATTTAAAAAGAATTACATTTGTAATAGCATCCAAAAGAATTAAATAATTTTCCTTTTTTTATTTTTATTGTTTGTTTACTTGTTTTTTCTTTTTTATTTCAGCATATTATGGGGGTATGAATGTTCAGGTTACGTATATTGCCCTTGCCCCACCCAAGTCAGAGCTTCAAGCACTTCCAAAAAATTTAACGAAATACGTGTAAAATGTGTACATGGAAAACTATAAAACATTGCTGAGAAAATAAAGAAGATCTAAATAAATGGAAAGATATCCCATGTTCACAGATTAAAAGACTTACTACCATTAAGATGGTAATACTTCCCAAATTAATCTACAAATTCAACCCAACCATTATCAAAATCCCAGCTTGCTTTTATTGCAGAAATTGACAAGCTGATCATAAAATTAATATGGAAATGCATCCCGATTTGTCAAAACAATTTTGAAAAAGAAAAGTATAAACTCAAAGGATTCATACTTCCCAATTTCAAAATTTACTGCACAGGCACAGTAATCAAGACAGTGCGGTTCGGCATAAGAACAGACAAACAGATCAACAGAATAGAATTGATGTCCAGAAATAGACTCTTATATTTATGGTCAATTCATTTTTGATAAGGGTGTCAGGATAGTCTTTTCAACAAATGGTGCTGGGACAAGTGAATGTCCACATATGTAAAAATAAATTTGGAACCCTTCCTTACATAACAAACTTTAACTCAGAATGGATCAGAGATCTAACTCTAAGAGTTAAAATTTTAAATTATTAGAAGAAAACCTAGAATTAAATCTTAACGACATTGGATTAGGCAATGATTTCTTAGATATGACACAAAAGCAAAAAGGACAAGAGAAAACTAGATAAATTCAACTATTTCAAAATTTAAAACTTTTGTGCCTCAAATGATATCAATAAGGTGAAAAGACAATCTCCAGAATTGGAGAAGATATTCATAGGTCATATTATCTGATAAGAGATTAGTGTCCAAAAAATATAAAGAACTCTTACAATCTGATAATAAAAAGCCAATTAACCCAATTTTTAAAGGGGGCAAATGATTTTAATAGACATTTTTTCAAAGAAGACATACAAATGGCTAATAGGCACATGAAAAGATGCTCAACATCATTAGCTTTTAGGAAAGTGCAAATGAAAACCACAGTGAAATGCCATCTCACACCACAGGATGGATAAAATGAAAAAGACAATAAGTGTTGGTAAGGATGGGTGGAATGTGAAATCATGCAACCTTTATGGAAAATAGTACAGGGCAGTTCGTTAAATGTTAAACAGAGTTACCATGTGACCCAGCAATTCTATACCCGAGAATAGTATATACCCAACAGAAACAAAAACATACAGGAAAAAAAAAAAACACCTGTACACACATTTTCATAGCAGCATTATTCATAATAGTCAAAAATTGGAGACTGCCCAAATGTCCATCGACTGATACATGGATAAATAAAATGAGGAAGATCCTAAAAATAGAATATTACTTGGCAATAAAAAAGAAGGAAGTACTGCTATGTGCTACAACACAGATGAACCTTGAGAAAATGTTGCTAAGTGAAAGAAGCTAAAGACCACATGTTAGACACATGATTCCACTTACATGAAAGTCCACAATAGGCCAGTCTATAGAGACGGAAAGTGGCAACTACTGGGTACAGGATTTCTTTTTGAGATAGTAAGAATGTTTTAAACTTAAATTGTGGGGAAAATTGCAGAAATCTGTGAATACAAAAAAAGCCACTGAATTATATACTTTAAATGGGTGAAATTTAGAGTAGGAAATTAAATGTTTTAAAAATAGTAAAAATGCTTTAAAAATAAATGAACTTGGTACCTCGAAAATTTGTTTTTAGATGGGCCTTGAGAATTACTGAGAGCCAGATTTAATTATCAGTTCCCCCACAAGTAGCTATGCGGTCTTAGGCAAATTCCTGTACCATTCGGGGCCTCAATAAATGGTAACTTTTTATCATTCAACAGGAAGGAAAGTAAGGAGAGGTAGGGATGTGCAGCCTCGGGGTTACGGTGAAGGCAGATGCAAGGTGATCCTCTGGAGTAAAAGATGCACATCCCAGACCACCAGCTAGACTTGGATTCTTAGTCCCTGTCTATTCCCCAGAAGAAGGTGCCTTTCCTAAATATCACACACACAATGGTGCCCCTGGAAACATGTTGGGCAGTGGGTGCTGACCACAACCCTCCCATTAGACAGCAACATGTGACCATCCTTATCTCCCACCTATGGCTAGACTTGCAGCAAGAACAGAAGCATTGACAATATTAATGGAACTGAGGGAACACAGCAAGGATCCCGACAATCAAATCCTAGGCCATTTTCATCTCGCACTGCTCCTCGGGAGGGCTGTTTCTCCCTAGTGCTCGTAAGGCATTAGATGCTTTGAGCTTTGCATTCTCAACAGTGTAATGAAAATAGATGTTGAATGCTAAAACATAAACATATGTATCATTTATAATGCATTCAGATGTTTTTTAATTATTTGTGGTTCCTGAAAGTTATTTGACCTATCATGCATATATATCCAAGCAATGTTTATATTAGAACCACAGCCTCAATGTACGCAATTCCAGCTCCTTGGCATTCCCGTCTACAGAATTAAAATTAAATGAGTCAGTGGTCAATAAAAGTTACATGTGATTTCCATAAAATTATCCATTGTATATTGCTCTGGGGTGGAGAAAGAAGTTTGCATGGCATTGCCGAAGCTGACAGAACACAGAATTCTTGCTTTCTGATGAGGGTGGCAGCAATGATTAATCTTTGCTAAGAATGAATGCATTATTTCCCTGAATAACTGGTGGTCTTGGACTTGCTCTTCATCTAAAAAAAAATATTACTCACAAGGCCACCCTCTCTCTCTTCAGCTTAATTCCTATTTTCTTTAAGAAAAAAAAAAAAGCCAGTATTCTGAGCTCAAAAACACCACATTCTTCTGTTTTGATGCTTGCATAAATTTGCATGTTAACATGAATGGTTCCAACTTAAAGAATGTAAAATGAAATGAAATTTGAATTCAAATCCAAGATGGAGAAAAGATACATGTAAAAGCAACAGATTTTCAATCTTGTTGACTTTTTTTTCAGGAACCAGATTAGGAAAGACATAAACACACACACACACACACACAGAGTCTTCTAGTTTCGAAGAGCGGTGGCACTCAGAGCAGGTACTCCAGCAGAGCACCCCCCATACACACACGCTAGGAGTATGCACAGATCACAGCAAAAATTGTGAAGCTCTGTTTTAATAACTGGATGCTACCATCAAACTCAGAAATATGACTCAGAGGACATGCCACTATCACGTTTCTACTTTTGGAGGCCCACCCAGATGAAATGAAATGTAAGGAGTACTGTGTGAGTAGCTAGAGCAGACACAGGCATGAACGTGCCTCTGCCGGCCCTGAGAGCCACTTCTCACTCCACGCTCTGATGTCACCACTGCACCTGGAAGGCAGCGCGGCACAGTGGTTAGGGTCAGTGCGCAGGCCGGGATGGACAGACCCGCACTGCAATCCCAGATCCGCCACCATGTGTGGCAGTGTGACCCTTGGAAAATGACTTACTCCGTGGAAATAACTCTTCAGTGAGTTTTCCCTAGAGTAGTACCGGCCTCATAGATTTTTTATGAGAATAAAATGAGACAATATAGCTCATTTCAAACAGCGTCTGCACGGAGCGAGCACTCGATAAGCAAAGCCGCTGCGGGGGTGGCTGGTGCGGTGGTGGTCACCATCGCTACGCAGTGTTTAGGTGGTGGTCTCCGGAGCCACCAGGCCTGGAACTGTCCACGTGTCTTCCTTCCTTAACCTGCTGGCCCATGCCGTGCACACAGCACCACCCAGCAGAGACTCACAGAGGGAGTCGGCGTGGGCAGGGCTGCTGCCCGTGAGCTCCGACTGCAGGACAGGCAGAGATGTGGCGCTTTCCTCTGTCCCTCCGCACATACCCCTCCTCGCGGCCAGGTCTCCCCTCACTCAGGCGTTCCAAACACAATGACAACAGGGTCTCAACAAATAAAGGGAGGACGAGCAACAAGCACCCACGTCTTACCTCGTCATCACCTGCAGCTGCGCTTGTCTCCAATTTCTGGACAGCCGACCTGCTGCTCTCCTTGAGCATTTTCTCTCGAACTTTGCTTTCGTACTCTGGCCGGGAATGTTCCTAAACCAAAGCGCCAGAGACTGGTTAGTAAACGGGTGGGAGAGCAAGCTTGGCCTGCGTACACTGAAGTCGGAGTTCGGGACTGGCCACTACGGGTTGGGAACGGCACAGCACACGTGTCACAACGAGTTGAGACATCGAGACATAACATCCTAACATAAGAACACAACTCGGGGGAGAGAAAAGGAAGACACGACGCTTGCTATCACACTGAAAACCAAACCTTGGCACGCTCCTGGGGACAGCGCCAGTGTTGAGAAAGGAGAGAGGAAAGGTTAATGGACAGCCGACACAGAAAGAAGCCACGTGCTTCGCATAGCAGTGTGACCCAAGGCAGAGGGGTACATCTGGTCATCCCAACCGTCCTCATACCTCTAACTTTCAGTGAGCCAAATCTCAGCTGGAGAAACAGATGTGCCCCACAGCTGGGAGTTAGGGTGACGACAAAACGCATTCCCTGCTCCGTCACTCTGTGAGCCACAATGGCGACCAATAAACATCAAAGTCAAAGGCAGCCACGGGGAATCTTAAACCTCACGTGCCTGGACCTGTTTCCTGTGCAGCCTAGGTGAGTAACTCATTGGCAAGCACACCAGTGCTCAGGAGACATCACTGGGCCAGTGAGCGGTAGGAACCTGCCTTGTGAGTCACCAGGCACGGGATAGAACCCCTCACTAATCCGGGGGACCTTACAGCAATGCAGATGCTGGGGCTGGAGGAGGCGTGACTCACTTCAAAGAGAATTTAACTGTGTACACCTGGCATCGCTGGCAGGCCTTCCCCGCAGCTTCCAGCTCAAGGACAAATATCTACAGGTGCGAGGACTTCGTGTTCCTATGTCATTTACTGATCACTCCTAGGGAGGGATTCAGGTGGGGTTCACAGTGGGCTCTGCTGTTCAGAGAACAAACATTTCCTTGTCACTGCCCCATGTCAAAGAGTTCAAAGGCCAACAAGCCAAGCTCCTGAACTGTCTCTGGCCTTCCCAAGCCATGCCGGGACACGGGAGAGAACCATGCACCAAACACACACAACCAGTACAACAGCAGGAGATGCCAGCCACGTGCTATGAAGGCCTTCCATCGTCACCCAGTCTCCGTGGGGACATAGCCCCACCTCTTCCAGGAGGCTTTCTCTGACTGTTGCAACGTACTTACCAGATGGAGTCTCCTTCTTCCCCCAACTCCTCCAGTTTTATAGCTCATACTACACATGGTAGCTCATGCCTATGTGTTTTTCTGTGATTATTTCCTCGCTGCTTTGCATGTGAGCGTCTCCTACCCCAACACAGCACTGGTTACCTGCTCCGCACTACCTGTGCCGCTCCCAGCAGCCAGCAGCACCCAGAGCTCACAGCAATCTCTAAATGCTGCGAAGGGCAATTGATTCTGTCTCTTACCCTCATTAGCTCTCCAACACACCATTTTCTGAGCTGTGCGCCAACAGATTTTTAGCTAAAAGAGGATTCCAGAGTCTAGAAGTTTGGAAAACACTGCACAATGTTTCACCTTCCTGAGGGCCACAATCAGCATCTTAAAAGCTCTGAGAAGTACCTCTGTGAGGCACTTGGTTAACTTCCTTCAGCCCGCCATTCCCCGAGCAGCTTTTGCCTGGAGCAATTAATGCCCTGCAGGGATACTTGGAGAGCTGTGATTTCAAGTTCTCCTCCACTGCTCCTGAAAGTGGCTTGCTTTTCTTCTACATTGTTCCAGTGGAAATTTTTAATTGGTGAGCACAGGAATATGGGTTCTAAGCCTCTTTGAGCCAGAGGAGCGTCTCCGTGTTCATGCCCCGCAAAGAGGCCGAGGAAGGATCTCCTGACACACTGGCAGGAGGTTTCCGACTGCCTCTGGCTTTCTCAGACAGGCTGCGACACACACAGAGGGGTTTGCTTGTATCCCTCTAGGTGTGGCTGTGGCCCACCTGCCCCATGCTGGGCTTGGTGCAGATCCCCTCCCCTTTTCAGAACAAGCCCAGCTTTTTCGGCACACGGACGGGAGTCTGAAACTCACATCAGAGTCAGGCTGCTCTGCGCTTCGGCTGAAGCAAGTCAGACGAGGGCCTCCCTGTCTGCAGCCAGGTAGGCTGGGTGAGGTTACAGAATCCCTCAAAAGTGGACAACTGAGCGTCTGCCCAGAGCAGAATCTAGACCCCGAGAAGGCCGCCTTGACACCCCCAGCCATGGGCAGATCCGACTGTTCCCCACGTTCCCCAAACACAAACCCCCTGGATGGGTGATCTGATGCCAAAGTGGCACAAACGCATCTTCCCTCTCACCAAGACCCTGGCAACTGTCTCCCTCCGGTCCGTCTCCCCAGGAGCAGGCGGAGAGGAAGAACCTAGGCCTGCTCGGGACCGCCTTGGCTGATCCAAAGAGGTAAATCCAGAAATAGGTGCAACAAACGTCTTCCACCAAGAGCCGGCAAGCACCCGCTACACTCTGAGCTCTTTTCCAGGCACTGAGGCCCCAAGAGGAGGAATGCGACAGCGAGCAAACCAACCCACAAGCAGGAAACTGCCCGGTGAGGATGAGAGCCACAGAAGAAATAAAGCGGGTGGCTGCTTCAGACTGGGGAGTCAGGGAAGGCCAGTGTGAAGACGGTGACACTTTCACAGGGACAGAAAAGTCAGGAAAGAGCAGACCATACGGAGACTGGGGAAAGGCACTCCGTGCAGCGGGAACAGCCAGTGCAAGGACCGGAAGGAACTCGGGAAGAAGGAAGCTGTGGCTGGAAGGTCTGTGCAGGGAGAGACACAAGCTGAGGCCAGAGAGGCAGGCGGGGGACTGGTTTGCCGTGCGGCGGGAGGCTGCTGAGGACATCCAAAGCTTGCCATGCTGGGAGAGGGCGGGAGAGAGAGGGAGGGCAGGACACCTGTGTTCAGATAAGGCCACCCCAGACTGTGACAGAAGCTAACTGGGCAGAGGCCCCTGAGCTGAAGGTCACCACACTTCAGAGCAACTGACCCTGGAGGTCTGGCCTCCCTGCTACAAGGACAGACAGGATCCAACGGAGTCCTTCGGTAAGCCCCTTTGTGGTGTCCACAGGGCCACCCCTTAGGCAAGGGCCGCCCTGGCCCGGTGGGCTGGCTGTCGGGTTTGTGGCTCACTTCTCCCTGCCCGCATATCATGCAGGCTCCAGCCTTCTCCCGCTTCCCCTGGCTCACAAGCTGGACTTGAGCCCCCTGTGCATCCCACCCCTCCTGGGGGGCCCACGTGTTGGAGTGTGTGTGAGCGGGCACCCTCCCTCCCCCAGGGGGCAAGTGTTTGCTAGTGAAGACCACAGGGAAGAACAATGTCTGGAGGTTACAGACAGCTAGCTAGCCTGGCAAGCACTCCTGATACTGGGAGAAGGTATCTGGTCAAACCAGAAAAAACCTCCAACCATGGCCTGCATAGACCCTGCCTCCCTCTTGCCCTTCATGTGAATGTGGGTTAAACTTGCTTCAACGCACAACACTTCGTGGCAGTCCCAGGACCCTTGTTCAAGTCACAGAGACCTTACTGTCCTGCCCCTCCATGTCTCCCATGGCCTAGCAGACATGGATTAGCAGTCGGGACCCGCCCTGGCCGGCCCCACACTGTCCCCGCATCCTTGTCCCCGCTGCCTCCCGAACCCAGTCGCCTGCAGCCAACTTGGCTTTGCAGACATCTTGCTACTTCTCACCCACAGCCCGCGCCTTCCCAGGTCCAGACGTCTGTGGCTGTTTGCTCCTTGTGGGTGTCCCTTCTTCCCTTTGCTGCCCATTAAAAGTCAACTGCTCTTCAAAACCCTGCTTTTCTTTTTCAGTACTTCCCTTTCCTACATTAGCTAGAGGAATGTCTCTCACACACACTCCACGCTATTCTAAATACTAATGCCCAAGCGTCACCCTGCTGGATGCAACCTTTGGAGATCAAACACCATACCTGAGGTGGTTGCATGCTCCATGCCAAACCCAGCACACAGTGCGTGCTTAATGACTTTGTTCGGAATGTGTGCCAGCGCAAGACAGAAATACGCTAAAAGACACGCTGATCTCCCTCTCACTCATGCCTGGCCCTGGGCCATGCACATGTGGGCACAACAGCCGTGCAACGGAACCAGCCAGCCCGCAGCAACCTCACACGAGATCCCAGCAGGCATGTCTTCTGACGCCCCGGGCACAGCGGTCTCGGCCAGGCCGCTCTCAGCCGGCACTTGAGCCCCTCAAATCATGTACCTCCCAGGAAGTTACCACGGCTCATTGGGTTAAACAGATAAACAGGAAACCTGGCTACAGAAAGAAAAATGGATTATAATCTCACTCCTGCCAGGCGCTTGTTACAGAGATTTCAAGGGTATTGGGTTATAACTCATGCTTTTCTGTGTGAGAGAATGTGTTTACACTTTCTCTCTAACAGAGAGATTTGAGGGCTTCCTCCACCCTGCTCAGCAGACACACTTGGCTTGTCTCTGGCCCCACACAGGCTTGGGTGCCAGGATGGTTCTTCTTCTCTTCTTCGGAGACATCCTAGCCCCTGCTTTCATCAGGAGAGTAGGAACTGCACCCATCCACCTCCCCCAACCACAACTCTCTCTCTCTCTCTCTCTCTCTCTCTCTCTCGCGCGCGCACACACACACACACACACAGGATATATTTCAGCTGAAGCAAATAGGACCAATAGTACAAAGACGTCCTAACTAGATCAGCCACAGTCTAACTTCCATAGCTCTTTCTATTGGAAGCACCAGTTTGGACATTTTCCTCCAGGAAATACAATTGTCTTTATTATCCTCTGTTGCTTTTGTTTCTAGATAATTTGAATCTGTCTGAAGGCGAATCCATATGTACATTCTGTCTCTTGCCATAGAATCCACGGCGGTGTTAGCCTCAGGGCACAAGCGTGCCACCTAGGGCTGAAGCAGAGTGGGTGCATGTCCCGGTGCATGGTACTGGGGGGGGGATGAGATGCAATCAAGTGAAGACCCGCAGCGGGTGGAGAAAAGCTCCATAACCACCTCTCCTCCCAGCACCTTGAGGCAGCACAACCTGGATTGGCAGGTTCCATTCCATGCAGCTGCCCTGGGGCTCCTGCCACTCCTCAGCCCACCTGCTCAAAGGTAAGTTGACTAACTAGAGCATTAAGGAGAAGAAATGATGACACCCCACAGACATGGGGACACAAGGCTTGCAAACAAACTAGATTGGTGATTTCACTTCTTGCTCATAAAATGTCAGGGCCACAAAGCCAGAGGTCCTGAGCCCAGGACAAAGCCCATCGGTCGCTGCAGGGGAGTCGGGGCAGGCTGTGCTCTGTGCAGCCGCCCGTGGCTGGGGGCGGCCTGCGCACATGGGCACTCGGGCCACGGAAATGCCTCCCGTCACCCACAGCATCCCAGTGGCAGGCACCGCTGCCTGACATCCACGTTCAGCCCGTGGCGGCAGCTGATGTCAGGAGCCCTTGAAGGTGTTAACGGTCAGAACAGAGGGGACTCTCTGAGCTTGAAGGAGGAAGAAGAGGGGAGGGGGCTGAGCGCAGGGCCTGTTGTTTAGAGAAGCAGGCGTCATGGTGGGAACAGATAATGTGAGTAACTGCCACCCGCTGTCTGTCATAAACGCACAGTCACGGACACCAGGGTGCCGATTTGTTTACCCCCTTAACAGCATCTGTACAGAAAGCTAGACTCTAGGAGGACCTACCCTGTTCTCTCAGTGCGCCCTCCAGGTTCTCGCGCAGTGTGCTGGCTTACACCATAGAGGCCGCGTGGTTCGTTCTTTGTCCACAGGCACCAAAGGCAACAAGCACCTGGCACCCCTGCCGTTTTCTGGCCCCCATAGGCTGACAGAGGCATTCTGACACAGCCCCGGCTGTCTGGCTTCATGCTCTCAGGGATACCCTTGCCTCTCTCCCTGTGTCTTGTGCCATCTCTTTTCCCAGAGCAGGGCACTGGGACGCCTGGCTGCCCATCAGACCCGGCGCCTCCCAGCTCGAGGGAAGAAGGAGACACCTGGCCTCTCGACCTCCACGCACACCAACCCCAGCTCGGCCCACGCAGCCACGCGAAGTGACAGACACGCTGTCACTTGTGGCAGACACGCGTGGCTGTCTCGCTCAGGATAGCCGTTCCCAGGGTCAAAGCAAAGCCAGGGCCCATGGAAATACACAGCAGAACTCACTTCTTCCTCCTCTATGCCAGTCAGGTCCCAGAAGTAGCCCAGTCGCATCTGTAGTCTCTTCCAGTTCTCCAGAAACATAGTGGCTTAAAAAGAAAAAAAAAAACTCGATTATTTTTGAAGGGTGGATTCCGAGTACCCTTTGAGTTCACCAGTGGAGGTGGGAGAAACGTACAGATTTCAAATTTAAGAGCTCTTTTTAAAGCATTCAGCCCCTTTTTCCTACTTCTACCTGGAACAGCTTGAAAGACTCCACATCCCTGAGAGGCAAGAGACCCGTCAGCGCCAAACACACACGCACACTCCCTTCCCATCTCTAGGCTCTGAGAAAAGGGCGAATACTGATCCCAAGAAATGAAGGAAGAGTGAAGGGATGAAGAAAGTAGAAGCGGAGGTCTGTAGTCTGGTGACCAGCTGCGTCTTGCCTGTGCACACATTCTTCCTCCTGCACCGTCGACAGCACTCCGCCTTCCTCCCCACTTCTTTCTTTCTGTCCCCAGCACCACTTCCCTTTCTGGGCCCCAATCATCTCGTGCTGAGGTTTCGCCGCAGTGTCCTAGTAGTCCTGCCCGACCCCAGATGCTCAGCCTCCAACCCCTCCTGCACGAGGCGGACACGACAATCTCTGTGAAGCCGCTGCGCTGTCTGCCGTCGCTCAGCGAGTATTTGCAAAATGCCCACCACGCCACACAGCCCTCGTACGCCTGGGCCACCCACGGCCCCTTGAAGGGCAAGGCCAGCGTGCTCTAGGGACAAGCCCGGCCCCCACCCACCCACCTGCCCCAGGGCCTGCCGATGGACCCATCGGGTTCTCTCTTTAGAAGATTAAAGCTAAGCGACGGGAAGAGAAGAGGAGCGAGAGACCAGCAGCCCCTGAGAGGAGGAGGCTGCGGCATCTGACAGTTCTCAGCACCGCGCCCCGAGGCCCAGGCCACATTCACCTCCTACCCCCGGAGCTTGCCTCTTCCTTCCTCACAACCAGTCTCTTGCTTTTGAGTGATGTGAGTGACTTTCTAATCCTGCAAAAGCACCAGCCCTGTCTACGGTATCTGCCTTGTACAAAACACCGTCCCAGACCTCGTGGGGGACACGAGGCCAATCCGATTGGATTTTGCTCTCGAATTGCTCACAGCCTCGGAGGAGAAAAGGTGAATAACTGCAGTACGAGACATGAGGTGGCCAGGGCCTCGAGGCCGCATGGGGAGGCAGCCATGGGCCTGCGGGAGAGGCGGGGGGCGCCGGCAGGGGCATTGCGCGAGTCCTGCAGAGCAGGGGCCCGGGAGGCGCGGGAGGAGCGGGCAGAGGGGGAAGCCAGTGCCCCCACCTTGCCGCCTCTGGCCAGTGGATCTCTGTGCTCTACGACTACGTCCTCTCTCCAGATACCAGGGCGGTGTGTGTCTGGCCCCAACCACCTGCCAGTCTCATCCCACGGTTTGCCAACACTCACACCTGTGTTGCTGCTGGGTCACCTCCTCACCGTCCTCTCCACTCCCACTGTGCAAACAGTCCCCTTCAGCTACCTTACTCTCCTCCAGTTTCCACCCTCGTCCCCTCCTGACCCAGCTCGAGTCCCCCTCCTCCAGAACGTCAGTCCCCACAGTGCCCCAGCCTCCTGCTGCCCTGTGGTCATGGCGCCTGGAAAGGGGAGAGACGTCACTCCCTGAGGCCACCCTGCAGCTCCACCCGGCCCCGGCAAGAGCCTGGGCGCCCTTCACCACACGCCGTGCCTGACCACCGGCTGCGCTCGTGTCTGCGCTGTGGAAACAGAACTGCCAGCACCCCCGGGCTCTCGGCTGCCCGTGCCTACTTTGGGCACAACACAGAACTGAGCACGGCAAATGCCTGCGCGTTGGTCAAATGCCCAGTTATTAAAGTTCGATCTGTTTTACTTGCAGCTCCACTGCGGTGCACTGATTTGTGTGTTTCTCCCCGGGATTTGGGGCTGTGTTCACATGAGGGTACTCGGACCCCCAACACTGGCACTGCCCCTGGGGATGCCCTGAGACGGGGGCAGGTCCCTGCTCCTGCCACGCTCCCTCCCCACCCCCAGGAGCCTGTGCCCTGTGGGCACAGATGGAGGCAGAGCGGTAGCTGCGTCACAGGGGCAGGGAGGCCTCCACACGCGGGAGGAGTGACCGCCAGTTCCTGGCTGCGCATCTGCGCCATGGGCTTTGTGCACACACCTCATTCTCTGTCGCTGTGGGGTGTGCCCAAAGTAGCATGGCACCTTGGCCACGAGTATACGGCTTTAGTGCCTCATTTACTCGCTATGGGATCCCCAGCTTGTAAGGAGCTAAGACACACAGCTAGCACGGCCTGACCCCAAGTTGCTGTCCTTAACCTCTGCTCAGAAGCCCTGCCCCATTACTTCCCTTTTCAGTGGGGCTTTGCCCTCTCTCCCAACATTCCCTGGAGTTTGAAGCCAGAACCGCAGGGGAGCGGGGTCTAAGACTCCGACAGACCGTAGTCCTGCTGACTAGGACCCTCCACGACCCCCTGGCTCTACGGCCACCACGTCTACTGCCACCAACAGCCCGTCTCTCTCTGCAAACAACCGCTTCTTCCCAGCCTCATTCCGGGCAGGCCTGGGCCTGGCCCACCCAGCACAACACCACTAATCATAATCATCATGGTAATGAGAGGCATTACTAGTATTTTTAATTGTAATTTGTAGGCAATCATGCCTAAGGGCTTTTGGCTGCTGTGACCAAGTACACAATCACACAAAATATAGCCAGACCATTTAAAAAACAAAACAAAACCCTCCCCTGTGCCAGGAAGCTCTGGCTCCATGACACCATCCCATCTCTTAACGCTTTCCCTGCCCTGTGATGTGCGAAGAAGAGAGGAGCAGGGGCAGGGCAGGGAGTGATCGGGACTCTCAGCGTGGCTAGAAGGTGTCTGCTCACTGTAGCTGCTGAGGGAAGAGAAGAGGTAGTTTGGGGGACTTGAAACTGGGAAGTACGACTGAAAGCCAAGTTTCTCTACACAAGGGATTTCGTGTCCCATGAAAGTTCTTGAAGGATCAAAGACCCGAAATTATTAAGCTTCATGTACGCAATGGTGGTATTAATAATATCTGTAAGACAAATTATGGAAATAAGGGTTGTAATATATAAAAAAGAGAATATGGATTCTGGGTTCCAAATCAGCTCAGACGGATCTTGGGGTCATAACAAGACGTTGGACAAGCAGACTCAGAGCCGCCTATGGCTTCTCAGGCAACAGGCCCCAACTTCAGCTGATCCTACTGACCCTTCCTGTGAATGATTCCAGCGCTCTATGGTTGCAAATCCCACGTCCTCCTTCTCCTGCTCCGGCGTTTGAGGTGCTGCCCACTGCCCCTGTGTCCCTGAAGAGCAGCTGCTCTCTCTAGCAGTAGAGAATAGAGGGTCCGCTGGAAACTTTTCTTAGTGGACCAGTCATGCGGGAATTTTTCCAGTCCAGTTCTGTCTCTGCCCAAGTAGAAGACCCCACGGTGCTGGAGGAAGGCTGTGTTCCAGTCCTCCTGGCACCACTGAGAACAGACCTCTCCCTCCTTCCTCCTCCTCATACTCTTGGGACTGTATCACTCAGAGTCCACCCTGGTCTGTCCCCCAAGCTCAGTGGAGTTAGAGATAGACCAGCAGCTCTGCAGCAGGGCTGTGGCCCTGCTACACTGCAGTCCCAGGGGAAAGCGAAGGGCACACTTGGTGGTGAGCAAAGAGCAGGTGGCTGGCTACTCAGGTGGGCTGGCACATGTTGACTTGGTCCCTAATATACATGCGTGTATCTTCTTAGAAACATTCAGTTGCCCTGGGGTGGTCATTCCACCTTATTGCAGTTTGTGAGAATAGGAGAGAGACACAGAGAGAGAAAGACAGAGAGAGAGAGAGAGAAAGAGAGAAAGAGAGAGAGAGAGAAAGAGAGAGAGAGAGAGAAAGAGAGAAAGAGAGAGAGAAAGAGAGAGAGAGAGAAAGAGAGAGAGAAAGAGAGAAAGAGAGAGAAAGAGAGAGAGAGAGAAAGAGAGAGAGAGAGAAAGAGAGAGAGAGAAAGAGAGAGAAAGAGAGAGAGAGAGAAAGAGAGAAAGAGAGAGAGAGAGAAAGAGAGAGAGAGAGAGAGAGAGGTGTCAGATCCGGGCAAGTTTGTTGTGCTGATATTACTCTGATACTCTAGGGGCAAGGAAAAGGAGGAAAATGAAGGAACTATCTGTTATTTCCTTCACAGATCCCTTTGGTGGAAATATTGAAAACACAACTCTGGCCCTAAATAAAACCCCCACAGTCAGCACTCACGATGTCCTAAAAATATTAAGAGCACTGAACCTGGAGTTGGGAAACCAGACTGAAGCCCACTTTTACCACTAGCTGAGTCTGTGACCACGGCAGTCTCTCTGCCACTCCAGTTATACCACATGGCATAGAGGATCTTACATAACGAAGTGAACGTATCTGGAAGTATCTTTTGGGTTTGCCAGGGGAGTTCAAAACATGCATTGCTTCAAATTTTGCATAAATGATACGCAAGACTAGTACAGGATTAACACGACTATATTTAGGAGAAAACAGATAAAGCCATGAAGGACATTCCTAAATTTATTCACACGTATGAGTAAAGAAGAGAAAGGTACTGTCCCTAAAATACATCTTAGGATATGAAGAAAAAAATGCCAAAGTGAACTGAAGGGTATGAGCATTAGGGGTGAGTCACTGCCCCCACTTGAAGGCACCACCCCTCCAAGCAAGCCTCAGGCTGACCACTTACCCCACAGAGCCATGAAGATGGAGAAGAAGACGGTGGCAGGGTTGTCAAACAGGTGGCTGGCCCGCGCAGTTCCACAGGCTGAGCTGAGGTTCCAGTAGTCGCAGGACTTGTCACACAGTGGACACATGGTGAAGGCATTCTGCTGGTCACACATCTCTCTGCTGCGACAGACAGAGGCTCCAGGTCAGACAGAGCTGGAGCAGGGCCCAGTGACAGCAAATCACCCCCAAAACAGCTCCCATTTCCAAATCCATGCTTGGGTTTGCCAACTCCGCAAGGAAGGAATGTTTAAGAAGTTGGGATTGGATTCTCCACCTGGAGAGTGCGACTCTTACATTTTGTCCAAAACAAACAAACAAACAAAAAACGGATGGGCCATCTTCTGAGGTATGGAGCTTCCTGTCACTACAAGTGTCCCAGAAAGTTGGTGACCATCTGTCAGAGATATTATGCATTGAATTGTGCCTTATAAAGTCCCTTCAAAAGGTTCAAAGTCTATGAGATTGGTGAGATGCAGAAACAGTTGTGAGTAAGTCACCAGCCTGAAGTTGGATGCCATCATCCATTCTTCACGAACAGCCTGTCTTCCTAAACCCTACTGTGTGCCCCACAGTGGGTAGTACTGGCCACACGGGTAGACAAACATGAGGGTCTGGCTGGGCCTGTCACCTCCGGAAGCAGCAGCCAGGTGAGGAAGGACAGATCTGGATAGGAAGCCCTTTTCTGGGAGCATCGGCTGTCTGGCCATGTGTGGAATGGAGATTAGTGAACTCAATCTCATAAGAATGATTATAACCATAAAATGGCATATGGGGAATAAGAGAGCAAGGTAAATTCTTCCAAGGTCTAGATTCTCCAACACTTGGAGAGAGAAGCATGCACTAAATAATCTCTCCTGGCCTGTATCCTAACCTATTCCTAGCATGATACATTTCTATTTAGCAGACAGATAAATACATTTGAAATTCCATTCATTCGCTAGGTGACTAGCTGGATCACAGGAACACTTGCAAATGAAAACCAAAGAATCGCCAGCCTGACTGGCTTCTCCAACATCCTTTCATACCACATACGAAAATGGTAGGAAAATGAACGAACTCATCACTATGGCACGTATTATTTCTCCAGGGAAATGGGTGGATGGCTAAGCTCATGGTTCGGGGGGACAGGATGGAGAACTCAAGAGTTCATGAAAATGCAGCATCTGCTGTTCTCACAGAGCAGCTGGAGACAGAGGAGGGGGACGCAAGGACCTGGCACTGAAAACCACAGCCGTGTCTTCCATAGACAGGCAGTAGAGGGCGCTACAGAGCACGGCTGACAGGCGGGGGACCACTTCCCAGGTGAGCCCGCTGGTGCCCTGTGCGCTGGAGCAAGTGCTCACACAAGCGCTCACACGGAACCTGTGACGTCAGAGGAAGGCACGGGTCTGTTTCCCACTTCGTTAAGAAGTTCGGAGGGTGGAAGATTTACTGAGAGGGCTGTCACCTTCTGTCAAGTTCTAGTTTCCAGCCTTCTGTTTTTAATGAGCTATTAGGTCCCCGGTAAGGAAAGGCCTCCTGTGTGAGAGAATGGGTACTCCAGGTCTCTGAGGACAAGTTCCAGGTCCCCCGCTGACTTGCGCTGAGCTCTCCACTGGCACATGTCAATAAAAATGACTCAGTCACATAGAGAATATTAAATAGTCATGTCTTAATCATACGGCCAGCTGTACTAGTTTCACCTGGCATGTTCTTACTAGCAACTAGAGAGCAAAGTTTATGTCAAGTCTTCTGGGTCATTCTGGATAAGATAAGGGTTCGCTCTGTAGTTGAGGAGGAATTCTACTT
>VSMD01023410.1:0-11133 GCA_008750895.1 Mirza zaza | reverse complement strand
AATGAATTCCCATAATGATTTGTACTTTCTGAATGGTACTTTGCATATCCCACCTTGACTTTTAGGTTTTTTATTTCTCATTCTCTCTCTTTTTTTTTTTTTGACATATAAAACGCTATACATAATTAATGTATACAACTTGATGATTTGGAGATGAAGTATACAAATGTGAAACATTACCATATCCATGCCATAAACCTATCTATCACACCCCAAAGTTTTCTCTTGCTCTCTTATTTATTATTACTATTATTTTGTGTTAAAAAACACTGAACATAAGACCCGCCCACTTAGTAAATTTTTAAGTATACCATACAATATTGTTAACTATAGGCAGAATATTGTACAGTGGACCTATAGAACTTATTTATCTTGTTTAAATGAAACTTTGTCCTTTTGACTAATACCTCCATGTTTTTCCTCCCACAGATTTCTGGCAACCCCCATTCCAATCTGCTTTTGTGAGTCTGACTATTTTATTAATTGATTCATCATGTAAGTTCATTCATGTAATATTTGTTCTTCTGTGTCTAGCTTATTTCATTTAGTATAATGTCCTCCAGTTCATTCATGTTGTCACAAATGGCAGAATATCCTTCTTATTTTAAGGTTGAATAATATTCCATTGTATGTGTATACCATATTTTCTTTATCCATTTACCTGTTGATGGACATTAGGTTGCTTCCCTGTCTTAACTATTGTGAATAATGTTGCAATGAACATGGGAGTATAATATAATTTGGAGATAGGTATTTCATTTCCTTTGGGTACATATCCAGAAGTGGAATCGATGGGTCATATTATAGTTGTATTTTTAGTTTTTTGAAGAACTTCCATAATGTTTTTCACAGTGGCTGCACCAATTACATTCCTACCAACAGCATACAAAGGCTCCTTTTTATCTATATCCTCTCTCATGTTCTATCTTTTTGTTTTTAATATAACAGCTATTCTAACAGGTGTGAAATGATATCTAATTGTGGTTTTGACTTGCATTTCCCTTCTAGTGATATTGAGCACCTGTTAGCCATTTATATGTATTTTTTGGAAAAATGTCTACTCAGCTTATTTGCCCATTTTTTGGGCAAATAAGTTGGGTTATTATTATTATTATTTTGAATTGTAAGAGTTCCTTATATTTTTGGATATTAACCCCTTATCATACATATGACTTGCAAATTTTTTTTGCATTCTACATGTTATGTTTTCACTCTGTTGATTGTTATCTCTGTTGTAGATAGGACCTAAGTCCAGTAAAAATAACTTTAAAAATTTATTTAATTAAAAAAATAAAATCTGGGACTTGGAAGTACACATTACCAAAGGTAAACTCAGTTGTGGGTATTGAAACAACAGAGTCATGTTCATGCTGGAGGTTAGATACTGGATCTGATTAAGAAAGAGGAAGGAAAAAAGAGAGTAAAGCATGACTAGAGATGGAAAAGTCAGAAACAAGTACAATTTTCTCCTCTCTTTTACTATGTGTGTGATCTCATGGGAACACATATATAGCACCCATCAACAGGCAGTCACACCATGATTTTCTCAATATTTCATGACTGGATAACACCACCTGCACAATGCAAAACACACTCATGTTCTCAGGGGGTCTCTGATGAAATCTACCTAAAGGTTTAGGTTTTCTCATTGAAAAATTTCAAATACCCAAATGCTATAATATATCTTTTTAGGACATATAAGCACTTTTAGTTTCTGGTACCTAATTTTGATATTAATGTAATGTCTATCACATGAATCTACTATATATAGTAGATTATACTATACTACTATATATACTACTATATATATTATACATAAAGTATAATATTATATGAACAATTGACAAATGTATATTTTTATTAAAGTCAGAGAGTATCATTTCTCCATTTTTGTGAAAGTGTAGCATCTAATTAAATAAGTCATCCTCCTTCACAGCAAAGATTTAATAAAAACATAAGGTAGAATTGAAGTAGAATTATTACTTTGCTCTTTGTTTAAGAGAATGTAATATCCTCTAATGTTGATCTTACATCAAATCTGTTTGTTTGTGTTTTCTAGTTTGAACCTATCCTTGTAAAATCAACTTTAGTGATTTTCACAAAACAATAAAATAGCTTAGGGAAGAGGGTATAATAGAAAGTAGTTTTATTTGCTAATCATTCTCCCTCCAACACACACAAACACACAAAGTAGGATTGTCCTAGGGAACTCATTCAATTAACACATCTTTTTGTTTAAGGAACTGGTTCTTGTGTTGGACATCCTATATGAGTGGAATTTCTGATAGACTAAAGAGTAAGTCTTGGTAGACCTTTGGGTTTGGTTCACTTCATAAATAATATTGGGAGGCAGTAAATACCTGCATATAGCATCCAAAGGCATATTGGTTGTTTCACTCTAGATCCCAGGCAAGTTTCTATTCCAGACTGTGATAAAATATTGACATTTTAGGTGTGAAATAGCTGTGTCTTAAAATTAAAGATAAAAGGGTAATAAATGAGAAGAGCTGAACAGCTATATTGTATGTTGGGATCTAATGATACTGGTTCTGGAACACTATACCTTTCTGAGGACATCTTTAGCTAATCGTAGGCCTTTACGGTAAGTTTTATACCTTCATATGTTTTCCTTTTATTCATTAGCATCCTTTCACTTCAACTTGAAGAAATCCCTTGAGCATTTCATGTAACACACATCTAGTGGTGATGAACTACCTCAGCGTTAGTCTGGGAATACCTGTATCTCTACTTCATTTTTGAAGGGCATCTTTGAGATGTATTGTATTCTTGATTGACAGCATTTTTTCTTTTTAGCACTTTAAATATATCACACTCTTCTCTCCTAGTCTACAAGGTTTCTGCCTACAAGGTTTCTGCTGAGAAATCCACTTACAGTCTTAGGAAGGGTTCCTTTGTAAGTTATGAGTCACTTTTCTCTTACCGCTTTTAAATTTCCTTGTCTTTAACTCTTGAGAATTTAGTTATAGTGCTTTGGTGAAGATTTCTTTGTGCTTATCCTATTTAAGCCTCATGCATGTGGATACTCATTTCCCCCTCCAGATTTGGGAATTTTTTTTTTTGTTTCTTTAAATAAGCTTTCTGCCCTTGCCTCTTTTACTGCTCCTTCTTGAAATTTCATAATGCATATGATGGTCCTCTTGATGGTGTCCTGTGAGTCCTATAGGCTTTATTCACTCTGTCCCTCTTTTTTGTTGTTGTTTTTGTTTTGAGAGGGTTTTGTTTGTTTGTTTGTTTAATCCTCTGACTGGGTCATTTCAAATGACTTTTCCTCAAGCTCCATGCTTCTTTCTTCTCCTTAATTGAGTCTATTGTTGAAGCACTCTATTGAGTTTTTTAATTTAGTCATTGCATACTTCTGCTCCTTTTGTATGGTTCTTTGTTATGGTTTCGATCTCATTGTTGAACTTCACATTTTGTTTATGTGAACATAAACAAATTTTGATTTGATTTTGTTTAGCTGTCTGTGTTCTTTTGTAGTTCACTATCTTCCCCAAGATAATTGTTTTTAAATTCTTTATCAGGCTATTCATAGATCTCTATTTCTGTAGGGCTGGTTAATGCTGCTTTATTTTGTTGATATGGTGGTGTCATGTTCCCTGATTATTCAATATCCTCATCATCTTGTGCTCTTGTGTTGGAGTGTGTATATTTGAATAAGTAGGCATCTCCTGTACTATTTTCAGACTGGCTTTTGTAGGGAAAACCTTTCATCAGTCAGCCCATCTAAAGGGTCCATACAGGCTCACTGCTGCTACCTGGGTCAGTGGGTGGGCATGCCTGGTGCCTAAGTCTGCAGGAATGATCCTGGTGCTCAGATTAAATGAGGTGATCCTGGTTCTTGGATTCATGTTGGCACTGGTTATGCAGAAGCAGGCTTGGATCTGGCTCTGGATCCTGGGTTCTTAAGGGCTAGCCTGTAGACTGGGGCCATGAGTGTGAGCCTGCTATCTGGTGCCATGGGGGCTGGCCTCAAGCTTGGTGCCACACCAACAGATCTGGCACAGGGATAGGCCTGAGACATGGATCTGAAGGAGCAAGCCTGAAGTCCGAGGCTGTGGAGATGGCCTGGAACTGGGTCAGGCCTTGTACTAGCCTGAAAAAGGACTGGAGCCTGGGACTATGGGAACTAAACTGGCACTGGTTTGGATCTGGAGCTTAGGTCCAGGGCAGAAGGCCTAGTCTGGTCCCACAGGAGGCAGCCTAAAGGCCTCAGGCCATGAGGGCCAGTCTTGCGCTTGGATGGGCTTAAAGCCTGGGGTTGTGGGGCTTGGCGTACCTCCAGAATTCACAGGGGTGGTCCTGGTACTGGTGTTCTTGGCAAACTCAGGTACTTACTTCACCCTCCTTCCTCTACACAGAGGGTACCTCACCAAGCTGTATGGGCTTGGGGGAGGGCAGATGCTGACAATGTAAAATTATCCTTCCCACCCTCTTCAAGGCCTCTTTTTTTAATTTGTATACTCCACTTGTGTACTATAATAACTCACTTGGATTCCTCAGGTCTTGTCAAGGTATTTTTCTGTGTGATGGTTGTTCCAATTGATGTTACTATGAGGGGACGAGTGCTGGAAACTCCTGCTCCACTCATCTTGCTGACAACACTCTCCTCCACTCTGATGAATATTTTTTTTTTTACTATAACAGAGGGTAAGAGAGAGCCAATTGAATGTTGGAAAAAATTTATCAAAAATAATGATAGGATTTTAGAGTATTTGACCTTAAGCCAGTTTCAATTGTCAAGGTAATCCTAGTGCCCCAAACCTCCAATCATATGTAAATTTAAGAATATTTGGAATTTTTCTTTCAATTGCTACGTTCATATGCAGACTATAGTTTCAAATTATTAAGGTGAAATATTTTATATAAAAATGGTAAACTGAACTCATTCTTACTTTAGAAGACAGAAAATAAAGTGTTCTATCTGCCTATAATATTTCTGTTGACCCTGATCTCAACAAAGTATTAATATTCAAGTTCTGCTTCAGTATCAGCAATTAGGGGTGAAGATTAAGTTTTACCCAGAAAGGTTTCGCCCCAGAGAGCCAAAGGCAACAAAAATATCGATAAAATCTAAAACAGATGTTTCATTTTATTCCTAACAAGTTTTACAACAAGTGGACTAAGCAGGGCCAGGACTTGGGCGAGGACTTGAAGCACCTGAGGCACCATATTTAAGGAATCACTCATTCTCAGCTGCTAACAAGTAAGGCAAGGATTGTGACATGCAGAAGAGATTCAGTGCTTTTTGTCTCAGATGTAGGCAATCAGTACGTCAGTCAAGGATCAGGACATTCGATAGGTGAGCTTAGAGGGTACAACACCATAACGTATTTTAGTGCTATTTGCACAGATGGTGGAGATGGCTTCCATGCTGATTTTTTAATAGTGCAGTTAGCTGAAATGAGCACCTAGAGCTACATAGGAAAATCTTTGTAGCAAAGTATCTTCTCCTTGGTTATTTTATTTAATACATTCTTCAAAGCTGTCCATATAAAAGATAACAATCTCATAGTATATATGAACATTAATAGATATCTCAAAAATTTAGTTTATTATAAAAAAAGGAAACTTGGATGTTTTGATTTTGTGTTCTCAACAATCTGTAAGTATGAGAGAAATCATCATATTTTGTACTTCCAGGGAGAGAAGACATGGGCACTAAGTCTAACATTCTCCCCATATTTCACTATGAAGAACCATCTTATTATATGAAGATATATGTCTTGTTCTTTCTGCTTTATATTCTACATTTTGCGAGCTCACGTCCATGTAAGTATTTATACTTTCCCAAAGATATCACCTGATAATTTGGATTATTGTGAGTTACTAATTAATCACAACTTTCCACTTCATTATGTTCTAGACCAATAAAAAAACTAGATAAAGAGCCCCTTGGAAAATACACAGTAAAACTGGTTTTGAGAATAACATTTCAAGCCCCAAACCAACAGGAGCCTTTGAAATACATTTTCCACCCCAAATCTAGGGACCTGGGTCTGTAGAACTGACACTTAGCCGAGAAGTCAGAGTGAAGGAGCACATCCTGCCTCACATGCCTTGTAGTAATAGGGCAAGAAAGGGATCTGTACTTTCCAAAAGCAGGAGTGGAAGGGGGACCTGCTTTACCTACTGGCCATGAACTGAAAGCAAGAGAGAGGAAGAGAGAGAGAAAATGAAAAATCTGGGCCACATAGGGTCAGTTATTTTCATTTCAATTTTACCTATCGATTTTAATATATAGGGAACAGTAATTGAGAAGTGAATAACAGAGGAAAAGCCTTTCTTCTAATCAATGTCTGAGGGAATAGAAGTGGCACTAAATGTTCTATGTTTTGTTCAAAGTAATATTTGGAGAGGGAAAGCAGAGCTTCCTCTATACTATATCCTACATACTAGGAAAGCATTTTATATGCATTATCTTTTTTTATCCTAGGAAGAACCCTATGACTTAGGGAATTTATACTACCATTTTACAGATTCAGGACTTGAGGCTTAGAAAAGTTTTATAACTTGGCCCATGCAGCAAGGTGAGGGTAGAGCAGAACTTGTACTCAAACCTGTACTCTGAAATACTGCAAGGTATTTTATCACATACCCTTATATGACCCAGTTTGGAATATTACTTTTTTTTATGTGTTGCTTCCTTTATTCCACCTATTAGATATAGATAGAGTTCTACTGTCGGCATCTCCACACTTAATTAGTACATGTATAGGTCTTTAACCACCCTAGAATTTTTGCCATTTATTTAGTTGCATTTATTATCTCCTTTACTTGATTTTAAGCTAGATGGAGGAGGGGTTTATGTCTAAATACTATTGGTGTACCACATAGAACTTCACAAAAGTTTATTCAGCAACTTAAAGTTTGCTTCAGAAAATTTAATAATTTCTTTAGTTCTGAGGCTTAAAAATGGTGCGAATTTAATTATCACTGTAGACAAATTTTCTGTTTCCTTTAAGATAAAATTAATATTTTGATGTGTTTGACATAGTGTTCAGTTGAATGAAGAATTAATCTCTCAATATCAAGGTCTCTGATTTAAATTATTTTCTTTAGCAAAAAGTCCATTTGGAAATAAATGTTTTTTTGAACTCTATAGCTCTTGAATTGGTGCCATTGTGTTAAAATCCCTAACACTGTTTGGTACCAATTGAATTGGGATGTAAAAAGAAAGCTATTATTAACCTGCAACTCTTTTTTCTCAACTGGAAATCTGCCTGAGGTCTGACAGGCTTTATTTTAAGCCCCAACTACTTATATGAAGAGTTTACACTCAAACCCTGAGATTTTGAAAGCTAATCATCATGGTGTGTGCATGAAATTCTGAGTCTTTTCTACATCTGTTATCTGTTTGAAAATTCTGACCTACAGGCACAAAGCATTTGAAATGCAGACCATATGGAACATCTGCAAATTTCTCATTTCCATTTGGTGGGCCATAACTAAAACCCATCTCTTCCTAGTTCATTACTTCACTCACTAATGATTAGTGCTACATCAGGTCTGTTTCAATTCCCCTTTCTGGCTCAATAGTTCTCTATGCCTTTCATTTCCTGCTGTCTTGAACTCTGTTTCACTTGCTCCCCTCGATCTCATTTACTATAATGATAAGACTTCCTCCACAAATTATTTAGTTTCAATTAAGTATCCAAGGAGACCAGACCTTAACAGCACTTTACCTCTCAAGTTAGATTACCACTTGTCATGAGCACACCTCGTTCCAAAGAGTACTTGTGACATTTTCATTCATAAGTCTCATGCTTATGTAAGGGATCATTCTGTTTAGAATACACACACACACATATAAACACTGACATATACATATATATACTTATATATATTCGCGTATACATATTTACTTTCCAATTTTATGCAAATTCGATTGGTCTACTTTTTACATTGAAGTTTTTTTCTTATATATTTGAAGATGACAGTAAGGATAAATTACCTTTATAGTATTTTTATGCTTTTATACTATTCATTAGTTTTGGCAAGACATTTAGGGAAGAAGTTATTGCATACACAACAAATATCTTTTTTAGAATCTTCTATTTATTCTGTGCTTCCTCTCTATATCCTCCTCACCAGTGATTGTCCACTTCTAGCCAAGCTTGCATCAAGTCTGCTTGCTCTTCCATTCAATAAAATATATGCTGTTAACATTTTGGAAAGGAAGTAATGGCTTTGGAGATGAAACCATCCATGGAAACAGGGCAGGAAGGTGGAAGAAAGCAATGAGAGTTTGATAAATTTGAAAATGATACCTTTTTCCTTCTCTTTCCATTTAGAGATGACTTGTAAACTTTTGGTATGAGTGGCACATGTAGAAATTTTTCTGTACCATTCTGTATTGACTTTTTAAAAAGCAATAGAAAATTTTCTTAATGGTCTTGGGCTTAACTCCAGGCTAACAAAACATATTGTTCTATATTCTTAGCTATGAACCATCTGAGAACTAGACACGGGGAACACGAATAAAAATATAGGCTTCACAAATGCTAACCCTGTGTTTTAGGACACAGTTTGGACCACATTTCTTTGTTTTCCCTCCTGAACCTTGGGATCTACACCTGGGTGAGAGGTACGAAGGGCCACAGCCTCCCTACTAGCCACTAGAAAGAGCAGAAAGCACAGGGAAGAACATGTGTGAACTCACGCTCAGTACCTTAGGCCCTGTTCAGAAGGAAAACACTGACCAATAGATGGCAGCCTTTCTCCATCCCACCAGCCAGGAAAACCTACCTGCCCCCTCTGGCAGGAGGCACTGGAGAAAGGACAGGAGCTTTTTTGATGTTTTGGAGAGGGTTAAGGGCTCTAAATATGAGTTGATAAGAAAATATGGGGAGAAAGTGCATGGTTCACCTTACTAATGTCGTCTCTATTAAGAAGAAAACAATAGTGCTTTACTATTGTATACATAGTATCATCTTTACTATTTTGTATACAAGCTAAGTTTTTAAGCTTGAAATGCAATTTTATGACCCAGATACTTATTTATTTTTAGGTGTTAGAAACCTACAATTTTTACTAGTTTGACAAGTAACCATATATTTTAAAGTAATATTATTTAGGAGGGAGTTGTTAATCCCAAGGTAGTCATGAGTCCTGGGGCTAGAGTGGGAAAATATTAAGATTAGAGTGAAGAAGTTTGGGGAAAGAGGCATGGATGAGAAAAGAAAACAAAGTAAGAAAAAAAGAGGGAGGGAGAGAGAGAGAGATGACTATGAGAAAAGGGAAAAAGCAATAAAAGGTAAAAGGAGTATAGTTATTTTAAAAATAGGTTATTTTTTTAAGAGCAGTTTTAGCTTCACAGCACAACTGAGAGGAAGGTACAGAGATTTCCAATAAACCCTATATCCCCACAAGTGCATAGATTCTCTACTATAAACATCCCACTTTAGAGTGGAACCTTTGTTAGAATTGATGAACCTACATTAACACATCAGTATTATCTAAAGCCCACGGTTTACATAGGGTTCACTCTTGGGATTCTATACATGTATTAGCAAATGTGTAATGGCATGTATCCACCATTAAAATCACAGAAAAGAGTTTCAAGGCCCTAAAAATCTTCTATGTTCTGCTAATTCTTTCCTCCCTTCTCTCAACCCCTTGAAACTACTGATCCTTTTTACCATCTCCATAGTTGTGCCTTTTTCATAGTGTCATATAATTGGGATCATGCGGTATGTAGTTTTTTTCAGATTGGCTTCTGTCACTTAGTAATATGCATTTAAAGTTTCTCCATTTTTTTCATGGTTTGATGCTCATTTCTTCTTATTTATTTATTTATTTTTAATTTTTTTTCCCCAAATTCTGTGGGTACAAATATTGTTAGGGTTACATATCTTGCCCCTGCACCCTCCCAACCCCGCTCTGCCAGAGCTTCAAGCCTGTCCAGTCTTCAAGTGGTGCGCCCTGCACCCACCATGAAAGTGCATACCCTTCCCCTTCTCCCCCCTTCCACCTGTTCATCCCCCATTAACAAAAACAATTTTTTTTTTAGACATTTTGGTTACAGTGTGTTTCTTTGCCTCTCCTTAAAAAGGGATAGAGGTAATCCTTTTCCCCCTACAATGCTCATTACATCCTTAAGATGTGGGTCTCCCCCCTTCAGATCCCTGTTGAACAAAAATGGGCTCATTTCTTTTTAACATTGAATAGTATTCCATTGTTTGGTTGTATCACAGTTTATTTTATCCATTCACCCACTGAAGGACATCATGGTGCTCCTGAGTTTGTTAAGTATAAATAAAGCTGCTATCAACATTCCTGTGTAGGTTTTTGCATGGACATGGGTTTCAACAACTTTGAGTGGATACCACAGAATGCACAGGCTGGATCATATGGAAAATATAATTTTTTAAAAAAATAAATTGCCAGATTATCTTCTAAAGTGGCTGTACCACGTTACATGCTTAACAGCAATGAATAGGAGTTCCTGTTGCCCCACATCCTTGCCAGCATTAATGTTGTCAGTATTATAGATTTTGGCTAGTCTAAAAGGTAACCTTAACACTTGTACCCCATAATCTGCTAAAATAAAAAAAATAAAGGGGGGAAAACATGGCGGATTAGGGGTGCCCTCCTGGCTCTCTGCTCCCAGAGCGAAAAGTGAAGAAAGCGGATAGCCACAAGTGAGTGATCCGCACTTCCACAGGACCAGCTTCGCAAGCCTGCAGACATCCACCAGGAATCGGAGGGATAAGACCATTTACAGCCTAAAGCAAAGGTGAATCGATTATTCTTCCGTAAAAATCGGGGATTCGGAGGCACACAACAGGGAGGGAGCGAGGCGCGGTTTAAGCCGCTGCCGGCTGGCAGTGGCGCCAGCCCTACCTGGAGCTGAGCAACACCCCCTCCCGCACCGAGCTCCACTCCCACGTAGGCCGGGAGGTGCCTGAAGTTGGTGAGAAGTGGCAGCGCGGGACAAAGCCGTGTGGAGAGGAGACTATAGAGGGAACACTGAGTTCTCCAGAGCACACGGCAGCGGCAGCATAAGGAGGGGGAGGGTCCGAGCCCAGCAACCCCTCTCCGCGCAGCAGGAACCAGAGCCCGCTCGGGCATCTCCCTGCAGAACACTCCCAGGTCAAGGTTAAGGGGAGTTTA
>VSMD01023408.1:0-20338 GCA_008750895.1 Mirza zaza | reverse complement strand
CATGTTTTCTTCACTAAACCACCACCAACTATTTATAAATAGGTTTTCTTGTCCCCCTCTTAACAGGCTTATTGAAGTATGGACATATCATAAAATGCACACATTTGGAGTATGCAGTTTAATAAGTTTTGATATATGTATACACTCATAAAGCCATCACCATAATCAAGATAACTAACACATCCATCACCTCCAAAAGTCCCCTTATGACCCTTGGTAGTCCTCCCTCCGACCCTCCCCAGTAATTGTCCCCAAACAACCACTGATGTGTTTTCTAACATTATAGGTTAGTTTGCATTTGCTAGAACTTTACATAAATAGAATCTTACAGTACATACTCTTTTGTCTTGTATCTTATACCCAGTATGATTATTTTAAGAATCATCCATGTTACTGCATTTATCAAAAGTTCATTCCTTTTAATACTGAGTCATATTCTAATTGTCCCCATTTTAGAGATAAGCAAACTGTGAAAATAAGCATCTAGTCTAAGATCACATAGTAAAGAACCAGATTCAAATGTAAATCTGCCCAGCACAACAGCCCCAGACTTTCCCTCCAAAAATTATCTCTTTACATTTTTAACCAAGAAATAACCTATATATATCTTCAAAAGGTGAGAAATATGGCCTCCAGAGTAACCAGAATAATCACACTAAAAATATTTGTTGGACGATTAATTGGAGAATGCGTCAGCTGACATACCCAACCACCTCCACTATATATGTGCTCAGCAGTACCATCCTCAAAATGTGGGCTCCCCATTGCTAGGTCATTCACCCCAAGAAGAATCCCAGAACCCTGGTGCTGCCAGTATCCACAAAATCACTGCATGCAGGGCCTACGCTCTAGCTGGAGTCCTCTCTTAAAGGCCAGAAGAGAAGGAAGTTTGTGGGGCAATTGATGTGAGGTACTCAAATGTATGGTGGAGAGTGAGGGCACCCAAAGAACTATGAAGGTCCTCATGAAACTGGGTCACTTGTGTGACTTGCCCTGATTGATAGACTTTTAATTAGATAAAAAAAAGAGACAACAACCACAAAAAGTGAAGAAGAAAGGAAAGGTAGACTACCTTTACCAAACTCCCAACTGTTCATTTCATGATCTCAGGCACCCATGACTTCTAGAATATAAAAAACTTAACAGGTTGCATTTTTTCCATGATCCTCACAACATATCTTTGAGGAGGTGTTAACACTAATACTGCTAACAATAATAATAACTAGTATAGAGTTTTTACTATGCACCAGGCACTATACAAAAGAATCATATTCTATTTTCATTTTACTAACAAAGAAGTCAATTCTCAGAAAATAAAAGTGACTTTTCCAAGATCACACAGTCAGAGAGTGATTTAGTTACAGCTAGAACTCATGTCTCTGAGTCTTACTCCAGCACTCTTCCCATTACTCACCAGGACTCCAAGCTGCTCTGCTCTCAACCACCAATCCCCCAACCACCACCACACCCCTCACCATCACTGTTGACTAGGGTC
Organism: Mirza zaza; assembly: GCA_008750895.1. Taxonomy (NCBI): domain Eukaryota; kingdom Metazoa; phylum Chordata; class Mammalia; order Primates; family Cheirogaleidae; genus Mirza; species Mirza zaza. The sequence goes on along the minus strand of VSMD01023408.1, from coordinate 18,843 downwards.
CTTTACTTTCAGACTCCTGGCACCCTCATCTTACTTCATTCTGTGTGTCCTACCCTCAGAATACTGTTCAACAGTAGAATTAACTTAAAAGATACTCTAATAAACTAATTCTACATCAAAAGGCTAATGATTATAATGGTAATGCTCTTGTTGAGTACCAAGTGGGGCTTAAGAAGATATGCCTAAAACAGTGATGTAAATTGTGTGCAAAACTGTGATGTAGAGATTTTCCAAGTCCTGTCTTCATATGTGTGACTGTTACAGATTTACAGAATCTAATTCCAGACAAAGTAAACCACTATCCCTCTTTCTAAGGGGCCAACTTGGGCTGAAGTGGCCTCTTGCCTGGAGGAGAAAAAAGAGAAATAGTAATCATAATAGTTAAATGACAATAATAACAGTAATAGGAGCCAACACTTATTGAATATTATGTATTGGGTACCAGTATCATCTCTATTAAACCACGATTCCATGAAGTAGGTGTTGTTATTAGTCTCATTTACAGATGAGAAAACTGAAACCGGGAGGCAAAGCAATCTAACCATGCTACTTAGACGCAGGGCTGGGACTCAACAGCTATTCTTTCAAACTCATCCTTAACCAAAGCCTTGATCTCCACCAGTTACCCTTTAGGGTGCATCTATTATGTTCCCGGCACTGCGCTTTCCTTAAGCATATTGATTGTATTGAAACCTCACAGCGACCCTCAGAGGTAGGTATTATTAGTATTCCCATGCCACAGATAAGGCCCAGGAATAAAAGGAAATTGAGTTAAGTGTGAAGCTGGAACCACCACAGATTGTCTAGCCCGAGAGCCTGCACTCTTATCCAGCACGACAGATTTCTGTCCGAATCTAGGTCTTTCCCTTTGTACTTCGTTTTGGTTAACAGGCTTTCCTTTCCAGGAGCCCCGCGAGCCAAACCCCCCTCCGCGGGGCAACAGCGCAAGGCGCTACCCCTACCGACCACTTGGGGGCGCCGTCCGTCCTGAGCTGGAGGGCACCGCGGGGAAGCAGGGCTCCCTCCGCAAGCCGCGGGGCGCCTCTCCGGCCCCGCCCCCATCCCGCAAGGGCCAATCAGAAGCTTCGCTGACGGCGCTGCCCTCTCCGCGGGAACGGCCGCCGATGATGACTGGCTAAGTCCCTTAAGGGACGCCTGGTTTCCAAAGCCGTAGCGATGCACACGTGACGGGGGGGGTCACCAATGGAAGAGGGGGCTCCAGACATGTTTACCCGAATAAGCCCTTAATCGAGAAGTCTTTGCCCGACTCGCCTACGGCGGAGAAGGCGCAACCAATCGCTGCGGTCCCCTTAGGCGTTTCTCTCTTCTACCAATCGTCGCCCGAGGCGTCCCTTCCCATTTCAGCCTATCAGGAGCGCGGTTTGCTGCTTGCCAGTCACGTGGTCGAGGGGGCGTGGGGTGCTGAGTGGCCGGAGCGGGGCGGGGACGCAGAACCTCTGGGTGGTTCCGCGCGGACCGGGGTGGACGGGGAGGGACGGCGCCACGTTTCCTGGGCGTGCGCCGCGCTCGGGATGGGGGTCGGTTCTGACCCCGAACTTGAGGTTGGGTTCTCATTTACTCAGCCCAGGGCCTTGCGCGTGCGGGCCCGCTGCCCTGATCGCGCTCGCCTCCCCCTTCCGGAGCCCCAACTAAGTGCCTGCCCTGCCCCTGCAGGGATGGTCGGCTCTGAGCGCCTCCGGAACTTTGTAAACACCCACGGTGCAGCATTTCTGCCTTGTTTTCTTTATTTCTCCCACGTTGGGTTGAGGGTGGAGACCACAGCTTAAAGTCTGCGGCGCTTCTCTCCACTGTAAAATGGGAATAATAGTACCTTCCGCATGAAGTTGTGTGCACTAAATTAATACTTATAAAGGGCTTAGAAGAAGGTCTTGCATACAGCAAATACTCAGAAAATGTTAGCCACTGTTGTTATTCCTGTTCCTGGCACAAACACATAATAAGCACTCAAGAGCGTTCAGAATCAGTTTCACATATTCGTGCTTAGAGGTTTAGATCCCAGCCTCCTCAGAACTGCTATAAGACAGGGGCGGTAAATAAATAAACAGCCATAAATGTGTGCCGGAGTGCTTCAACATGTCACAGCAGTTGAGAACAGCACTGTGGAGCAGAGGGCCGGGGGTCAAGTTCTGAGACTGCAGGTGGCTGGCTGAATAACCATGGGAAATTACATAAAAGTTCTTCAGTTCCTCAGCTGTGCAGTGGAGATCATAATAATATCTACTTCATAGGGTTGTGATTCGTGCAAGTAATGCACGAGAAGTGCTTCGAGTCGTGTTGATAATAAGTTTTCAATATTTTCCTTCTTTAGCCCACCTTTTATTTGGGAGCCAGGACAAGAATGCAATGCCACAGTATAGTGTAATGTCTCTACCAAACATCTGTCTCCCACCTTAACTTTTGTAAAGCACATTCATTATATTATCTCATTTAGTACTCACAGCAAGCCTGTGAGGCTCAGAGTACGGGACTGGTTTGCTGGAGTCCTAACGCATGTCTGTGGTAAGCTGGGACTCTGCTCCTGTGAGTGGAGGCAATGTCAGTGTCAGTCCCATTGTTCTGCGTCAGGACTAAGCCAGTGACCATAGGCCTTCCAGCCATTGGCAGGCCCAAGGCCTCACGTGAATGGAAGGATTCTGATCCTAGATTTTCAAGCCAAGTTGTTTTATTTTCTATTTCTGACTATGTAAGAAATGCACAATTATATTGCCTTTTAAAATGTGAATAAAACAAAGTGCAAGGCCCAGTTGGCCCTCATACGCACTCGGTGGCCACCGGCCACCGTCATCAATTGAGTGTGGCATCTTCTTAACCTTTTGGATACAGTTTCATACATGTTCACTGGTGGGGAGGTGGGGGCTATATTTTGTTTTTGTTTTTGGCATAACCAGGGTTACATTTTAAATTTATTCTACTTGTTTCGCTTAACTCTATGTCTCAAATATCTTTTTATGTCTATATCCCTATGTCTTTTTAAACTACTGCATAGTCTTTCATACCTGAGTTCATTTAACCATTTCCCTATTAGCATACATTCTAATGTTTAAAGCCAAATTCTGGTGAGTCCTCCTCAAGGCCCAAGGTCTTGATTGCTTAGACTCTGAACAGCCTCCAGACCTAAAGACTCAAGTCACCAGGAAATGAAATCCTCATGGTCAAGGTTTTCAACCTGGTTCCATATTTCTCCAAACCACAAGCCCCAGGCTGTGGAACTAGAGTTTCTCTTCTCTGGGAGGAAAGAATGGCGAGAGGATGCCCACATAAGGCTCCAAAGGGCTGATGATGACTCCTTGGTGCTAGTGGAGTGAGAGTTTCTCTCTCAGACAGTCCCCTCCCCAAAGCTAGGGGCTTCTCAGTACCTCTGCCCTTGTATCTGCCCCCATCCCAGTTCTTCACAGACTTTGCTCACTAATAAATTGTTTAAACTGTAACCACTTCCCCCAAAAACGACATGGTTCTATTGTCATATGCACCCCTTTCCATTAAAGCACCCAAGAAACCCTAGCAAAGTTCCCATCCCAGCTCTCTTCAGGAATCAGGCTCAGCTGGGAGTGAAAAGAGTATGGGATAGACATCTATGAGATTTGGTTCTAAAATTTAGCTGTATAGCCAGGCAAGTTGTTTACCTTCTCTGAGCCTGTTTCTTTGTGAATGAAAGCAAGGGCAGTGAGAATCTAGGATACATAAATGGAGAAGAGGGCATGTGAATACCATGTGCAAAAGTGAAGCTATTAGGAATGAGGAGGGAGGGGGAGCTGGTACAAAGCCTGTACTAAGGGATACTCTATGAGCTGAGCCCCATACCCTAAAACAGTGGAAAAACTTCCCCAGAAAAACTAGCTGCAAAAGTGAAGATGTGTGCTCCTGTCTCAGCATCAGCAAAGGCCAGGCTGCTGCCCTTGTGGTCCAGAGAAACCTCCAACCAGTCCCTGGGTGTTGCTCAAAGCTAAGGGACTCTCTGGGGCTTTAACAGCCTCATACTTCCCTCCAAGCATCTACATGGCCAAGATCCCTTCTGAAGGGATGAAGCTGATGTCAGTCTTTCTCTTCCCCAAGGCCCTTGTAACCCTCACAAGCCAGTCCTTCCCCAGGCCCACCTTACCTCCACCACCCACAAGTGCCTCCTGGAGCTGAAGGCTCCCAGTTCAGGTTGCAGTCATTGGAATTGAATTGTTGGGAAATGGTGGACACATCTGTGGGCACTTGCAGAAGTACGAGCACCTGAGATTCTCAGACAACCCTAAAAGAAGTGGAGCAGGCTGGCCATGTATTGGTCTAGAGACAGACCCATCCACTTCTCATTTTGCCTGAAGTGGCAAATGAAAAGGAGAGAATGGGGGTAGAAATCAGCAAATAGAGGTACGATCCAAAAGAGAGCATGCTAACTTCATGACTTAAACTCTACCCAGGTCCAAAAGGGATTCACTCACCTCTCCTTTTCTTCAGCTTTGGCTGAAGACTGTCTGGAAAGGGAAGAAGACAAGTCAAGTTCTCCTCAACACAATTTCTAGACACACCTCCAGCCCACTGAGAGTTTTGGACTTTTGCCAAAAAGCACCCATTCCCAGTCGAATATAATCACAGACTCACATGCAGCACAAATGCAGTCAGGTTCACAGTCGGGTCCCCAAACTGAATCTCTGCTGCAGATGTTCTGCTTTCTAAGACCCATCAGAATAATGGACAGAAGCTACACCAGACAGACAATTTACAAAGATAGAACTAGAACTAGAAAATAAATTTTAAAAAAAATCCAATCTCACTATTCATAAAAAACATACAAAGTTTAAAACCAAGGTTCCATTTTGACTTACAAAATTGTCATCTTACAAATTATCACATGCATTCCTTATGACATGGATACGGTTTATGATATGCTTAAGAATGGCAAAATGTGCTCTTTCCTGTGTTGCCAGTGGTAGAATAAATTAATTAAAGCCTGTTGGAAAAATAATTTGGCAATATGTATCCAAATCATTTTAACTCGGTAATTTAATTACTGAAAATCTAGTCAAATGAATAATTTCAAACAAAAAGTTTTACACCAAGAAAACCTGGAAGCAATTAAATATCTAACTTCAGTCTTCGAAAATAGAAAAACAGTTAAATAAGTATTGGTATTGTCAAGATATATAATAACACACTGTGTAAAGAAAATAAGATTCAAAAGAATCAGTACAATATTGTTACAACTATACTAAAACCTGTATTGCATACAGACACAAACACATTGTTTCTATTTTGTTTAGTCCTGTCATCAAAACAGTGATGAAACTGAGACACAAAGGGTTAAGGAGCTGGCACCCTGTCAGATTATAAGTGGTAGAGCTGAGTTTTAAGCCCATGTTCTTCAAAAAATGCCACAAAAGCAACCACTAACTGTGAGCAATGCTTTGTTGAATTTAAAGAGACTCTGAAAGCTCCTATTCTCATATTTTAAGCCCATGATTAAATTCTATAACCCAACTAATCTTACTCCTTGAGATCTCAAAAGAGCACTTTTATCTCCTCCAACTAGGTCTGCTCAGGGAGGAAGCCTCCAGAAATCAAGTCAGCCATCAAGAGCAAACAGAAGTCTCTGGGATGTTCCTAACTGAACTCCCTGGGAATTCCACCAATCTTGGGTGGAAGCCCCTCGCAAAATGACTTGCAGGCCAACTTCAGCAATTTGCACATAGTCCATTCTAGCTCTCCCTGGCCTAAATGCATTGTTCCAACCCATTTTAAGCACTGTTTAACACCAGGGGCTTAAAAGGGGAAAGGGGACTTGCCAAATGCACAAACAAAAAAGAAAAAGAAATCTCACAAATCATCTAGGCTCCCCCCGCCATAACACATCTGTCCCTGCCCAGACCCTCCATTTCTCCACTTCTTCCCCAAAACAGAAGGCTCCATGGCCCTACATGCTTCCCCTTGCAACACATGTAGCTGCTCCTGGAGCACAGTTCAGCTACGGTGACCCCATCTCTTCCCTCGGGGAAGAAGCAGAGGAACAGAATTTTGTCTGAGAATGTCATCTCAATGCTATTGCTCCAGGCTGTTGCCAGGTCTTAGCCTTTACCTTTTTTTTTTTTTTTTTTTTTTTTTTTATTTTTATTTTAGCATATTATGGGGGTATGAGTGTTAAGGTTACATATATTGCCCATGCGTCCCTCCCCCCTCCAGTAAGAACTTCAAGTGTGTCCATCCCCCAAACGTTGCATATCTTACTCGTTGTGGTTGTATATACCCATACCTTTTTCCTTTGAGACAGGGTCTTACTCTGTCACTTAAAGTGCAGTGACATCATGGTAGCTCACTACAACCTCAAACTCCTGGGCTCAAGCAACTCTCCTGCCTCAGCCTCCCGAGTAGCTGGGACTACAGGCATGCACCACCACACTCAGCTAATTTTTCTATTTTTTGTAGAGATGGGAGTCTCACTCTTGCTCAGGCTTGTCTTAAACTCCTGGCCTAAAGCAATCCTCCCACCTCAGCCTCACAAAGTGCTAGGATTACAGGGTGAGCCGCTGTGCCGGCCTGGGACTTAGCCTTTATAAAGTGCCCTTTCTCGCTCACTCTCTGACCCCTCAATATCCCATACATGGACAGAAAAAATCTCACAAAGGGCACAGGTTATTATTTGCTTTCCCCACTTTCCAGCCATCTTTCTTCCTTAGTAACAGAACCCTGATTTTTAGCTGGGATCATTGCCTTTTGGAAATAAGACTACATTTCCCAGACTCCTTCACAGCTGGTTGTCTCATTAACCAATGAGATATAAGAGAAAGTGTTACTTGGGCCTTCCTGGGAGGCACAGTAAAAGCAGCCTCCTCCCCAATTATTGTCACCATATTTCAGTACCAAAACAGGCTTACAGACATTAGTAGCTTGCCTGACATGACACAGCTAGTGAATGACACAGCAGGGATTCAATTCCAAAGCCTGATCATTTAATGCTCGGGGAGCACTGCAGTTTGAAAATGCCACTAATGTTCTAAAACCACTGGAACATGCATTCTTAACAAGGGTGATAGTTCTCTGAAGAGAGCAAAAGCTAGTCCATACGGGGCAAAACAAAAGACTTTAATCTTTTTATGTATAAAACAGATACACATACAGTATATAACAGATTTGCAGTTTATCTGTAGTAATAAATTTTCACTGTGGGGCAATTAGGAAAAAACATCTAAAAAGGATCCTTATGGGGGCAATAATCAATAATGCAAGCTAGTAGAGAAACAGCATATTAGGACATTTTGGCAGAAAGCATATTCTCTGGAAAAGTAAGCACTATCTTACACAACTTCCAGGGTTTTCAATTGGAGCAAAGAACAGTACCAACACCTGAAAGATTTTAGTCCTTGCTGTATGTTTTTCCCAAGAACCTCCTAATGAAGTTTGCTAAGGAAGATATTTGCTATCCACTCTTAATAGATGAAGAAATTGAACTTTGGAGATAATAACCATCCACCTAGATTTAGCATGAAATAAAACATCTCCTTCTCCTTTAAGAATAAAGTGATATAAAGAAATCTGCAAATGAAGTAAAACAGTTTGTTATAAACAGACCCTCAGTAAGAGAACTCTGAAGTCTGAGATGCAAGAAAGAATGAAAGAGAGAAAGAAAAGTGGTTAAAATGTGAACAAACCTTTATGTATAAAACAATAGCCATAATGTCTAATTTGGGGGCTTCCAAACATAAGACAGAACTAAAAAATTGGACAGTCAAGGGGAGCGATTAGGACGAAAGCAGGCTCAAGTTCTTTTTTGGCTGGTCAGAAGAAGATTAAAGATATTAACTTGAAATTTTAAGTTAAATATATATGTTACATTTCCCAAGTTAAAATAAAAGAGAGCTGAGCACAGTGGCTCAAGCCTGTAATCCTAGCACTCTAGGAGGCCAAGGAAAGTGGATCATTTGAGTTCCAGAGTTCAAGACCAGCCTGAGCAAGAGCGAGATCCCATCTCTACTAAAAAAAAAAAAAAAAAAAAAAAAAAAAAAAAAAGAAATTATCTGGACAACTAAAAATATATAGAGAAAAAATTAGCTGGGCATGGTGGTGCATGCCTGTAGTCCCAGCTACTCAGGAGGCTGAGGCAGGAGGATCGCTTGAGCCCAGGAGTTTGAGGTTGCTGTGAGCTAGGCTGACACCATGACACTCTAGCCCGGGCAACAAAGTGAGACTCTGTCTCAAAAAAAAAAAAAAAAGAAAAAGAAAAGGAAAGAATAGACACCAAGCATTAACTGCCAAATCAGAAAAATGAAATGTGGAAGGAGCAAATCCTATGCTCTCACTACAAATGTTACAAATCATTGAAAAATTATTGAATTGAGTCTTTTATTTTAATTCTACTTAAAATCATCATCCGTCAATATAGTCTTTGTTTAATGTTGCTTAAAGTCAATTGCATGAGTAAAGTTTTCCATATTAAAATTAAGAAAACCCTGTTTTCTTTATTTTTATGACTTAAAAATTACCTATGGCTTAGACAGTGTTTCCTCAATGGGTGGTCCATACCTCTAGCTTCCTGAGAGTCTAAGCCACGGGGAAGAGGATCCATGATCCAGCTGTCTGAGGGAGCCTGCACCACCTCCTCACCTGTAGACTCACAACACTCTAAGGCCCTGAGACTTACACTTAGTAAGGAAACCTTCTTGGCTTGGTCAACCCTGGTGTTTTCCAAATATTTTCCCCCTACTCCATGAAAGATATTACAACTCCATGGAACTCATTCTGGGAAACTCTAAATTAAACCTTGTTGTTTCAGTTGGGTGGCTCAGATGAAGAACTCGCCAAAAACAAAAAACGTGGACGCCATTCTTTGAGGGGTTTATGAAACTACTATAAAAGGTTGAAGCTCTGACCTCAAGCAATTTGAGACATAGCAATTATCAGCCACTTGCACAACCTCACAATTACACTCCCCGGTACCCAGGCATAATACTGCCTCCATGACACATGCTCAGAGTTTCTCTCACGTAGTCTCCCAGGAAAGGCAGAGACAGAAACAGCGTGCCCCACACTTTCTCCCAGCCTCATGCCTCCTGCCATCCCACCACAAAGGTGACCGCTGCAGTTTTTCTCACCTCACCTCTTGTCGCTACTTAACCCACCATCTTCCTCTCCAGCCTGGCTCTGGAAGTCTGCAAGGGGATGAGTCTAAACAGATAATTTTGAGGAAACAGTCTCCTGGCTCCCTGGAGTAGGGCCCATGGATAAAAGTGGTCTAGGATAAGTCACTCTCTTTCCCTATCTGGGACTCAGTTTCCTCAGTGGTCTAAGGAAGGGAGGATGATGTGGCTTCTGAACTCCTTCTCATCTCTGATTGTACATCTATAAAATGAAGGGATGGAAGATGATTTCTGACTTTTCTTCCAGCTTGTACATTCTGCGACCTCAGGAATCGCCTCTCTTTATTCTCTCTCAGAGAAGGCAACTGTAGACCAGAGAAGGTAAATGACTTGCCCAAGGCTACACAGCTACTCAGTGGCAGAGCAGGAACTGGACCTGTTAGGCCCCTGAGGCCTCACTCAGCGCTCATGTGTTTTTATATGTGCATTGTATGTGCATGTGTGAGCACACATATGTGAATACGTGACAAGGTGGTATATTCTAAAAACTCTTTGTTGGACTTTGACATTCCCACCAAAGGCATCCATGGTGGTGAGGGGTGCTGTGCAGCCAGCCCTGGATGTGAGGCAGGAGGGACAGACGTTGGAGGTGAGAGCTAGGGGGATGCTATAAAAGACCGTGTCTTCTCCTCCCCAGTGCCCTCATCACAGGGACTCGCACTCCGTGCTCAGCCTGATGTGGCCACATCCAGCAAGTTTCTACTGCCCCCAGTTCAGGAGCGCCGGGCAGGACTGAGCACAGCCTGCCATTAAATCCTGCCTGACCTCACCTAAAACAGCAATCAGCATTTTTTTACTACCTACGTGTTTTGACTCTAGGTGCATCAGCTTGACCTTTAGCCCTAAAAGACACTGTCAAACTTGCTGGAGTTCAGGGCACTTCCACAGCTTCCTGTCTCCCTCCTGCACGTCCTCCTCTGCCATTCCACTCAGCCCGTCTTCGTCGAGTCTCTCTCCCACAGTCCACGGCAGCCAACTCCTCTCCTGCAAGTCTCCCTGTTTTGATTAAACCCCCAGGCCTCCAGACGACCAGGCAAAAGGAACTGCTTGAAAGCCTTAACTCTGTACCTTACTCCTAGTCACCAGCTCAAAAGACAGTCAAAATTACAGTTCCTCTTTCCTCTCTTCCATCCATGCTGACATCGCATCTCCAAGACTCACTTACAATTTTACTACTCACTGTACTAGAGATTAGAAGGCAATACATGCCGAAAACTCAGTGTGGGGGACAGGGAGTGTGAGAGAGAGCATGAGAGAGCAGGAAAGAGAGAACACACATGTGGGGGTAGTAGAAATTCACTAACTGATCTATTGCAATATGAAGAGGGAATATTGAGTAACTTCAAATTCCTATTTTCCAAATCGGTCTGATCTTTCCAGAAATGTTATTACCAGCCATGGAAAGAAAGTTCAGTAGCTCAGATTATATCAGCTCCCTCCTTCTCACCGCAGTGGATGGATTGTGCCAGTTCCACCTCCCATCCCCACCAGGGATTCCTGGCAGGTTCCTTGGCACCTGCCTAAGCCCCCTAGTCAGTCTCACCACTGATGGAGTGAGGATCCAGCTCAGCCCCATGTCTGTGTCCCAAGGACCACAGAGATGGGGTGAGTCATCTCTCAGGATCTCACTGGAGGTGGGAGGAGGTGGGCTGGAGGTGGGAGGAGGTCGGCTGGAGGAAGGGTTGGGGTGTGATTTAAAATATAAATTTAAAATATAAATTCATGAAAGAGACAGACTAGAAGGCTATACATACTCCCATGGGTTTCAACCCTGGCCACACGACAGAATCCTTATGAAGAGTCTAAATAATATGAATGTACCAAGCACATCCCAGACCAATGAAATGGAAACTCCAGGTGTGTAGCCCAAGAATCTGTATCTGTAACCCCAGGTAATTCAGATCCACAAGCAGCATTAAAAGGCAGTGAAATAACCCGACATTAGGACCTCCCGATATGCTACAGTGAGAAGCACACAACATCACCAATGAAGCATTCTCGCCAAAAATGTCTAACCTGAATCCAACCATGAGAAAAGACTCTAACAATTCCAGTTGTGGGACATTCTACAACACAACAGGCCTGGATTCTTCCAAAAAGTCAATATCATTTTAAAAAAAAGAAAAGGCAAGGAGAGTGGGCTGTTTTAGATTAAAAGATACTAAAACGACTTAATACAATCCATAAACCTTGATTAGATCTCAGACTTAAAACATACATACAAATATAAAGAAAACATTTTGGAGACAACTGGAGAAATGTGAACATACATTAGATATTATAAAATTATTGTTAATTTTCTTAGCTGTAATGATGATGTTGTGACTATCTGGGAGAGGTTTCTTGCTTTTACAAAATTCCTGCTAAATATCTGAGAGTGAAATGTTATGATTTCTGCAGCTTTCTTTCAAATGGTTTGGCGCAAAAGAAACAGAGAGAAAGAGATGAAGAAAATGTGGCAAATTGATACCAACTAGTAAATCTAGCGAAGGATACATGAGTATTCATTCTACCATTTTTTTTAAATCTGCAGTTTTAACATTTTAACACCCCAGCCAGCTGTGTGGCTGCACACCTCAAAGTCAGCGCCCTTCCCACCTCTGCTCTGGCCCCTCTCTGCCAATTCTAAAGCCCTAGAGTCCCTAGAGCAGTGGTTCTCAAACTTCCTTGTGCATCAGCCTGGAGGGCACATTAAAGCACCCACGAGGTCCTGATTCAGTAGGCCTGGGGTAGGGCCCCAGAATTTGCATGTCTCGCAAACATCCAGGTAATGCTGCTACTGCTGGCCTGAGACCACACTGTGTGAACCTCTACCTAGATGGCGAGAAGATGGGCAGAGGACGCCACTCAGAGCCGACCCTCTCAGGTAATACTGTGGCCTCCAGGCCACAAAGCCAAGATGCTTTGTCTTTTCCAGGAAAATTCTTTGCAACTTGGCAACAGCGCCCACCAGGGGGCAGCCGACTCTCACAAAAGGAAACTTCCAGGAAAGGAAAGGAATCTGAACCCTTAGGGCCCCTTACTAAGGATTCTGACACCGTACAGGGCACGGAGGCGGTTGAGGCAATAGTGGCCAGAGTACATAATTCTTTATATTAGGTTAATGCTTCATGGATGTCAAACTTCCCCACACATCATCTCATCTGCACTGCACAACAGTCCGTGAGGCAATGGAGCATCAACATCCCTATGTGACAGGTAAGGAAACAAGGCTCAGAAAGGTTAAGTTAGGTGACTTGTCTGCAGTTGGAGGGCTGGTAATTTATCAGACCAGGAACTTGGACAGGCTGCCTGGCTCACTCGGTGCTTCCCCTCCCGCTTATCTGCAGTAAAGCAGTGGGGAATTCTTGATTGTTCGCTATCTGTATATTTCATCTTTTAATCTTCACTACAACCTACCTCTAGTGCATGCTCTCTATCTCTGCTTTACACACAAGTGAGGTGGGAGGAAATTACATGAGGGCACAATTAGTAAACCGTGAGGCTAGCATTTGAGCTCAGGTCTGACTCAAGAATCCACTAACACCTGTGCTTCCCTACGGTCTTTTACAGGCAGCGACCATTTGTGGAGCAGCACTTGGGGTGTCAGGTGCTGTGCCAGCCACTGGAGATGCTGCGGTCCTGGCCCTCAAGCAGTGTCCATTCTAGGGAAGTCGGAGATGTCGATTCCCCTAACCAAGTCCCAAAGGAAGCCCACCAGGTGAGTACTATTATCCTCATTTTACAGATGAGGCAAGGGGGCCTAGAGAGGTTAATTAACTTGCCTGAGACCACAAGACAGTGAGTGATGGATCAGGGTTTCACACCTAGGTCATCTGCTACACTTGCTGCTTTCTCATACTTCTCAGCCCTAATTTTCTAAGCCAGAATATTGAAAATAGGAAATGTCCCAAAACAGAGGACATTCATTCAGTTGCGGCAATCATCCGCTGAGATCTTTGCGCCCCCGCCCCCCATCTCAGCTCAGACTCCTGCCACGCAAGTTCTCTCTTACTCAGAGAACCTTCCTTCCCCTTCCCATTGCCCAGTCAGGATTTTCTTCTAAAATGGCCCCCAAAAATAAAGTCAAACCATATTGCATACTAAATATCCTTGATGAAGAGCTGTTGTTAAGGGTCAAAGAAGCTCACCTGTCTGCACCCCCTGCAGGCCACGAAGAGGCAGAGTGGTGCCGTTTCCAACGGTGCAGAGCTGGGACACGCAGGCATTTTCCTGTTTGGGCCCTGGAGTCCGCTTACCCAAGCAAGGCCCACTCCCAAAACAGCCCTTTTGTTCTGTTCCAGCAGATTCCAGTCATCAGCTGGTTCTCCCATCCTCACAGCTGACACTTCCTAATGACTGCCCTGGGGATTCTCTGATTCTCTCCCCTCAAGACTCTGAATAAAATAGTGTCCTCCTTCTGTGCTGCCACCTACAGCAAGCTCACAAGCCTGCTATAAGAGAAGTGGTGTTATATGTTGAAAAGAATATTGGATTTGGAAATCTGACTTCAAAGATCTGGGTAGAAAACTCAGTTTTAGCACTCACAAGCAGAGGAGTAGGACAAATCTCTTAATTTCTTCATGCTGGGCATGATTTTTCTGTCCTTATCATGGGAATGATAGCCTCTGGGGTCAGCTAACAAAAATCCAGAGTTTTATACTGGTGTTAAAGAAAGTAATGTGCTATGGAACACATTTTTTCTATTCTTAAGTTCTTTATAATAAGTATGAATGTTGAAAGCCAAAATAATATTATCTGGTGGAGTTTTTGATGATGTAGAGATAATACATATGACAATGAAAAGAGACGGTAAAAGAAGCTGTGTGGTCATGTCTTTTACCTTTTACTCGGTTGCCAGGGGTGGCAGAGAGAGCAGAGGGGTAAAAGGTTAACTCTAATAGGATTAAGAGTCGCTAATAGTAAGTGTGTTTAAGGTATAAAACTAGAAGGCAGGTTTTGGTTCTTTGATTAATCTGAAAAGGAGGTTCCTGGAACTGATATATAACAATCAGTTATTTGGTGCCTGAGGTTACACCCTGGGGGGCGCATTGCAGTAAGGAAGATTCTGAAAGGTGAAGAGACTGCTCACCTGTGGATACACAGAAGGTACTCCCTGAAAGAGAATGGGTCAATCACCTGCTTTCTGTTAGGGAAATTTTAGGAAACATACATATGGAAGTTAAGGATATAGAGATAGATTCCCTTCCCATGCCATCAAACCTAGAAAGTTCTCCTGCAAATCCAATTTGAAGATGTCCTAACATGTTGAGCTAAAACTGTATCCAGGGCTCGTTAAAAGTTCCAGACCAGTCAACCATGATACCACACAACTATAGTCCCAGTTACTCGGGAGCGCGAGGTGGGAGGATCGCTTGAGCCCAGGAGTTCAAGTCTAGCCTGGGCAACATAGCAAAACCCGCGTCGATAGATGATAGATAGATAGATAGATAGATAGATAGATAGATAGATAGATAGATAGATAGATAGATAGATAGATAGTCCAGCCCAAAGAGAAGTCAGCAATCATCCTAGCAATGCCTTCCCACATTTCTGCCTCCTTTGCAGCGTCTATTCTCAAGGGCCTGCTCCTGCTCTCGATACACCTGGGATTCCTATCCTGCCCAGTTCAAGAAGGCTCCCTATAAAGTCCTGGTCCCCAACCCCCAAATCCCCTTGAGGACCCCACATCTTTCAAGACCCAGGTTAGACTGCCCTCATCTATATGGAACTGTGCCTCTACCGTACCCCATATACACTTTTGCCATGATATTTGTAATATCTTTTTGGTTTTGTTTATGTATCTGTTCCTCATTTTTGGAATTAGTGATTTATTTTTCTGTCTTCTCAGTTCCTGAAACATTGTACAACTGACGTTCAAACATCAGTTGAACGAATGAACCTAAGGTCCACTTGCTGTTTCTCTATTAAGGACAACCTCTTGTTTCAATCCTCCCAACCTTTGCTTGACCCAGACTTGACATAATGTAACCAAATCTGGCCATAGCATCACCTGGCTACAGAGTTCTTTCAACCCTCTCAGGATGTTGTTTGCTATCCAAGCTACTGATAGCTATTCTCACTGGCAACTGCACATTAGAATCACCTGGGAAGCATTTTATGTATTCATTTATTTATTTTTTAAGTCGAGTCAAGTGAAGCTGTGGAAGTGGAGAAAGAACAAAGAAATCTATAACTGGTTGTGGCCAATTAGTTATAAACAGTGCTGCATTCAGACTAGCCCAGGGGAGCTTTCTAAAAATGCTGCTACTGAGGCCTTAACCTAGACAAAGGCAAAGGCACGAGAGAGTGGGGCCTGGGCATCAGCATTTTTAAAGCTTCCCAAGAGATTCTAATGGGCAATCAAGGTTGAGAACTACTACCTTAGTAGAAAGCAGCTTTGGGTTTGCACTATCTTCAGGTGTGGAAGAATTCTCAGTTCAACCTCAAACTGGTTTCCTAATCTTCCCTCCAGGTGTGGGCCTTTTCCTCCAAGCTCCAAGCACATTTACCTGGAATTCAGCCCAGCATTGAAGCCTGCCCAAAATACCATATGTCTAAATATTTAAAAGTTATAAATTAAGCTAAAAACTATTAAATACAATACATCCTTTCCTCCTTCCTTGACAAATATAACTTTTGTAACATCAAAATTGAAAAATGTGTGCATAGCAAAATTTTGCATGTCTAAAAGTTGGCAAAATATCAAAGACAACTGATAGCACTCTGGTTGCATATCTTGAGGAGTTAACAAGGTCTAGATGGGTAATACAATAAAGATATATGATAATTAAACTTGACCCTTGAAGAACGAGGAGGTAAGGAGTGCCAAATACCCCCCTGTTGTACGCAGTGGAAAATCCACATATAACTTTTGACTCCCCTAAAACCTAACTACTAAGAGTGTTCTTTTGACCAGAAGCGTACTGATAACATAAACAATCAATTAACACATATTTTGTATGTTATATGTATTATGTACTGTATTCTTAAAATAAGCTAGAAAAAAGAAAATCTTATTAAGAACATCTTAAGGAAGAGAAAATATATTTACAAGTCATTAAGTGGAAGTGGATCATTATAAAGGTCTTCACCCTCTTCTTTTCAACATTGAGTAGGCTGAGGAAGAGGAGGAAGAAGAAGAGTTGGTCTTGCTGTCTCAGAGGTGACAGAGGGGGAAGAAAATCCATGTATAAGTGGACCTGCAATGTTCAAACCCCTGTTGTTTAAGAGTTAACTATAATTAGTTATTACAGATTTACCCCATAAAATTTATATTTCTTGTCCTCATTTCAGTGAATCACTAATTATAAAGTGATAATTAGATTGGAAATGAACTATAATTTTCCATACCAATCTCAAACATTGTAATAGGGTCATATATGGTAAATCAGTGTTATCCCTGAAAATATACCAAAATATTTTAATTTCATTCTAGAAATTACTGTCCCATACATAGTGATTTTTAATTCTCTTAAAATAATATCTAGATTGATATACTAGTTCATAAGTTTTTCTCTTAAATTTTTCTGAAATAGGTTATTATAAAGAAAAGCAAAAATAATATTTATGTTGGTTTATTTGTTCAGATTTCTCTTTAATCAATGAATAGCTTGATCTAGAATGTCCAGAAAACAATCCGTAGAAATCAGTTTCCAGATTGTATATAAGTGAATCTTCTTCATAGTCATGCAAATATTTTTGTTTTGTTTTTCAAATTTCCCTGTATTTTACTGGAATTTTACTTTTGTTACATATTTATCACACAGCTTTTTTCCATTTAGAATAACAATTTTCTATGCATTTTTGGATATATTTTCAGAATCTGTTTAAAAGTTAAATAAAACTTAAAAGGGTTCATGGTTTTGTTTTTTATTTTTGTAAACCTTTGCTAACATTGTTTTAACATTATAATGTTAACCTTTGTTAACATTATAGCAAACAACAGTTAATAACAAATAACTGGATGGTTAGAATTCGAAATTAATTTTGCCCTCTGCCAAAGGCCAAGATTTGCTTTTTATTTGAGGATTTTCTATTGTTTTGTTTAACTCTACTAATGTATTTCATATCTTGCCTAAATTAAATCTAATTGCTTTGACAGCATCTCATTGGAATTCCCACTGTACAGCCAAGGGTGTTGTAAGGTCAATTTTGGTATGTGTTTCATCAAGATATCCCACCTTTAGAGAGGTACAGAAAATGATGTACATAATCTTTGCATTGTTCCAAGGAATGCCTTTGCTATCAGCGCAGCTGAAGCCATGCATCTCCTTGTTAAAATTCAAACTACAGTTCAAAGAATACTTCTGTATTTTCAGCCAAAATTCTGGATTGTATACCTTTTTCTTTAACAGCCAAGTTAGCATCATCATCACTGGCTTACCCTCAACAACCTCTTAAATCTACGGCTAAAATTTAAAGCTATGTCTTCAGTTAAGAAAAAAAGTTGTATTTTTTCTTCAAGTGTAAAACCAATAAAACATTTGCTAAAATTCCAGTTTCTTCTTTTCTTCTTCTGATAGTTTAACACTAAGTATTGTAAATATGAGTCATTCAGCAGACCTTTGCCTCTGCCACAATCTAGTTGAACTAATATTTATTTTTTAAATGCTATAGATGTATTTTTATCATTTGATTCTCCCTTAATAATTTCTTTTTAATTCTCCATCCTCAATAGAGATCATTTGTGGGGGTTTTTTAACCCCCACATGTTTGGGGTTTGACCATCGTAGCAGCAAAATTTTAAATCATTTATACAAAACCCAGAAAATTTTCCATTGTTTTCTGTAGAGTGTCATGAAAAGCATCCTTTTGCTTGGCTAAATAATATTTTTCTTTTAAGAATATTATAGCACATGTTTTTTATTGGTGTTTACTTGTGTTTGCTGAATACTGTTCATTGTTTGCTGCTTGTTGACCTTTTTTTCCTCAAACAGTTGCTTGTGTGATGTTTTGCTTGCAAGTAACTTTCCTCTTCTGGACATGATACCTTTTCTAACCAAAGCTGATCTTCAAGACTAGTGATAATTGGCCCAGAATTCACAAAATAGCTTGTCTTTGAACTTAGCATATAAAAGCCGATTTCCACAATTTCTTTCTCCAATCAAAAAAAATGTTGGTGTAAAGTGAAATATTAGATGTTCTTCCATGTACATCCAAGAATCATAATCATTCATTTGGATGGGACTGTGTTTTGAGGAAACATTCTCCTGCTGCAAGAAGGATGTGCTGGGCGGTTTTCCAGAATCGGCCTCCCACAAGCACAGTGAAGGCCCCAAGGTTTCCGTTTCATCTTTCTCCTCCCATTGGGCTAATTCCATGAACATCCCTTTCCTCATGTCTCCCAGACAAGCATGAGTTGCATCTATCTGTGGCTTCTGAATTTGTGACTTTGATATGAATAATTCCCTTTATAGTCTCATTGTTTTGATAACTAATTAAATCTTCATTCGATAAATAATTTTTTTTTTTTTTTTTTTTTTTTTTTTTTTTGAGACAGAGTTTCACTTTATTGCCCAGGCTAGAGTGAGTGCCGTGGCGTCAGCCTAGCTCACAGCAACCTCAAACTCCTGGGCTCAAGCAATCCTGCTGCCTCAGCCTCTCAAGTAGCTGGGACTACAGGCATGAGCCACCATGCCCAGCTAATTTTTTCTATATATATTTTAGTTGGCCAATTAATTTCTTTCTATTTATAGTAGAGATGGGGGTCTCGCTCTTGCTCAGGCTG
>VSMD01023406.1:117471-136885 GCA_008750895.1 Mirza zaza | reverse complement strand
TTTCTGTTCTGTTCCATTGGTCTATGTCTCTATTTTTATGCCAGTACAATATTGTTTTGGTTACTACAGCCTTGCAGTACAGCTTAAAGTCTGGTGAAGTGATGTTCCAGAATTCTTAACCATTACCCTTCCCTGCTCAGATATCTTTTGAGACACGTTTATTTAAACATTCTTTGCAGTACAGTTTCAACTCTCAATGAATTTTAATACATTGACAAACAAATTGATTATATATATGTTCCAACCCTCCTAATTTGACTAATTTAACCATCACAATACTCAACCCTATTATTTGAGACAGAGATTCCCATATCATTACTGTATCATAATTTCATCATAGAAAATAGAAAATTTAGTAGAAGTAAATTAATAGATAAGTTATAAATTTACTGGCATGCTGACACTAATGCAGTCTATTAAAGTATAAATGAGTGAGTATATCTTCTTCATTCTTTACTGCTTAAAAATCAACAGATATTATTTCCAAAAATACTCACTCTGCTTGAACAATACTGAAAAGGAAATTATGTTGACCAGCGATCACCTCCCTGAAATCAGCCATCATTAACTCTAGCAATGTGTTCTTTGCTCTGTCAAGAAGAACTCAGTAACTACTCAAAAACAGCTAACTTATTTCATTTGTTCTCTAAAAATAATTTATCTTTAATAAGCTACTTGTCCGGGTAAAATGCTCATTTGTTGAAGTAAGTGTATCAAGAGCTTTTATGTGACTGAACCATTAAACCTCACTTTATCATATGGTCTGCTAAGAGTACTAGCAAAAACAAAGGCTTTGAACTCTTAATATTGGTCTTCATCTACTCCACACTCAGCTTGAGTTAGTTGTCTGTCAATCAGTCCTTCTGACTTGCAGGTGCAGATTTCTGTTCTTCCACTTATGGAAAGTTTCTGCCACATTTCTGGGCTTTAGTTTTCTTCTCCGTAAAACAAGATCCTCCTAGTGTGTTGCTTGCTCCTGACGTCTGGGCATAAACACAGTTGAATACTGTGCATCACACTTAAATTTTCTGCAGTTACCTCAGCTTTCCAGTATCTGCCAAAATAGAGATGTTAGCCCCATGGTCAACCCTCTGTCTCACAATTTTCACATACTTTTCATAATCAAATCCTGTGGCTTCTACCAGTTTGGAATCTATCCTTTTCTTTCTGTTCCTTGATTTCAACTTCTTTTCTCTTGAGGTATGTTTAATCTGCTATTTAACCTGTTCACAGAATTCCTTATTTTATTAAATATATGTTTATAGCTATAATTTCCAGTTGGTTCTTTTTTCCATCCTCCTGATATTTTTCCAGAATATTCTTTGGTTTTGATTTATGGCTTCTTTTCCTTCTAGTATTTCCTAGAAAATTTGTATTTCTTCTTTAACAAGTTGAGGTAATTTCCTTCTATTCTTAATGAGCTAAGATTTTTTTTTTATCATGAATGGGTGTTAGAGTTGATCAAATGCGTTTTTCTGTGTGAACTGATGTGATCATATGATTTTTCTTCTCCAGCCTGTTCATATGGTAGATTACATTGATTTTCAAATGTTGAACTAATCTTGCATACCTGGAATAAATCCCACTTGATCATGGTATATAATTTTTCATACATTGTTAGATTCAGTTTGCTAACATTTTGCTGCAGATTTTTGCATCTAAGTTCACAAGAGATGTTGGTCTGTAGTTTTCTTTCTTTTCTTTTTTACTTTTTCTTTTTTTTTTTTTTTTGTACTATATTTGGCTAGTTTTGCTATCAGAGTAATACTGACCTCATAAAATGAGTAGGAAAATGTACCCTCCTCTCCTGAAAAAGATTGTTTAAAATTCTTCTTTAAATGTTTGGTAGAATTCATCAATGAAACCATCTGGACCTGGAGATCCTTTTTTTTCTTAATAGCTTTGTGATTATGAATATAATTTCTTGACTGGTTATAGAACTATTTATTAACTATTCCTTCATGTTGAGTTGTAGTAGTTTGAGTTTTTCAAAGAATTGGACAATTTCTTCCAAACTGCCAAATTTACAAGCATAATATTGTTTACAGGATTCTCTGATTATCCTTTTAAATTTTTTTTTAATTATTATGGGTACATAATAGCTTTATACTTTTACAGGGTACTATAATTAACAATAAGTTAGAGTATATTTTAAAATAACTAAAAGAGTAGAATTAGAATGTTCCTAACATAAAGAAATGTTAAATGCCTGGGTATTCCAATTACCCTGATTTGATTAATTCACTTTATTATCCTTTTAATGGCTTCAATATAATTAGTGAAACCTCCTATTTCTTTTCTGATACTGGTGATTTCTGTTTTTCATTTTTAATTTTTATTTGCCTTGTTAGAGGTTTATCAATTTCATTGGTTTTTTAATTAAAAAACCATCCTTTTATATCATTAATTTTCTGTTTTGTTTTTTTATTTTTAATTTAATTTATTTATGCTTTTTATTTTATTTTCTTTCTTCTGCTTGCTTGGATTTATTTTGTTCTTTGTTTTCTTGTTTCTTGAGCTATAAACCTAAATTATTGATTTGAAAGCTTTCCTCACTTCTCACATAAACATTTAATGCTACCTCCACATAATTTTATACGCTGTATTTTCATTTTCACCCTGTTCTTCTCAGTTGCCATTGTTTCTTTTTTACTTGCTCTTTGACCTGTGAATATTTAGAAGTGTGTTGTTTAATTTATAAGATAATGGAGATGTTCCCATTGTCTTTATGCTATTAATTTCTAATTTGATTTTATTATAGTCAGAGAGTGCACACTATATGATTTCAATTCTTAGTTTGATGGCTCAGGATATGGTCTATCTTGATTACTCTTCCATGGATGTTTAAAAAAAAAAGTGCATACTACTATGGTATAGTGAAATATTCTCTCTACGTCAATTAGATCTGGTGGTGTATTGTATTTTCCTGGTCTTCTATTCCTTCATAGATACAATTTTTTATTTGTCTACTATTCTTTTCAGTTCTATCAATTTTTGCTCATTTTTTTCTTTTCCTTTATGCATGTTGTTTGTCATGAATACAATTTAGATTTGTCATGTCTTCCTGATTGGTCCTTTTATCGTTATGTAATGTCCCTCCTTTTCTCTAGTAATTTTCATTGCTCTGAATGAAGTCTACTTTATCAGATATTAACAAAGCCATCCCTTCCTTTCTAATGAATATTGGCATGGTATATCTTTGTCCATCTTCTTCTTTCCACCTGTCTACATCATTGAATTTGAAGTGTGTTTCTTATACATAGCATCTAGTTGAGTTGATCAGGAACAGTTTACATTTATTTCATTAGCTTAAAATCTTCATATGTTGTGAGTAATATTAATTAGAACCCCATAGCTGTTTTCATACCCATTTTTGAAAAGTGACACTCTTTTTCATCTATGGAACTGTATGGAATAAAAATGTTCTTGTCACACCCCCCAAGTTAGTGGATAAATATTTTATGGTCCCATTTTTATAGCTTGAGTAGCCCTTAATTACTTCCAGCTTTATACAGGTAGCTTCATTTCAGCTCTCTATGTGCATATGCCTTGGAGCTTGGCTTCTTGGTCTCTTGTTTATCTCAGTCCCCAGCCATAGGACCCAGGTCTGGTTTGGATACCCACATCCATCTTTGTGTCTTTGCTCCCACTCACTGATAGTTTCAAGTTCACCTATATTTTAAGAAACATTGTTGTTTTATTCAGATTTCTTTATACTTTCAACCAGAAAAATGTCCTTCTGCATTACTATAGTCCACTATAATGACTATAAGTCTTAGCCTTGACCCTCACCTGGTCCATTGAAAATCCTCCCATCTGGGTTTTGCCTCCAAGCTATTTTCACTCTACTTTATACTATTTACTTAACCAAAACCTATATAAAAGACATGATATGTGCCAGGTACTGTTCTAACCATAGGTTACCTCATTTAAACATCACAATAACTTTGTAAGGTACATATTTTTACTCTTCCCATTTTACAAATGGGAAAATTGAACCCAAGAGAGTTGCAGTAACTTGCCCTAAAGTCATAAACCAGTAAATAGCAGAGGTAGGATTTTAACCCAAGAAGTCTGGCTCTAGAGTCCATACTTTTAACCACTATACTATCATTCATGCTGTCTCCACAGCTAACTTCCTAAAACATAGATCTAATTACAATCCAATTCCCTAAATTACCATACATGTTCCTTTACAATTTGTCTACAACAAACTTATCCCATGTCATCAACCACCACTTTCCCACCATCTCTTTGTCTTAACCTCATTGAAGGCTCTGGTCACTCTGAACTTCTGTTTCATGAATATTCCACACATCAAGTCTATGCAAATCTGTTTCCACTGACTAAATAATCCTGCGATATAACCTTAAATTATCATGCTCACACTTTCTAAAGTGACAAAAACAGCATACTTGGAGAAACAGCTATAGGAAGAGAGAATCAGCTCAGGGGAATGCAAAATCAAACTTCTTTACAAAGAAAATGAATGTGATAGTGAATCCCATTTGAATATCCAACAACCAACACAGACAAATTCATATTATATAAAATTCATCATTTTCTGTCCCTGAACAACAATGATACTTCCTTCCAAATAAATTTGATCTAGAGCAATTGATTTAACTTACAAATTCTTCATTCCCAGCTGGCAATAAATGGCCCCTATCCTGCCCAAGGATAGAATATGTTATAGGCAGAACATAAATGGCTGAAAGTTATTGGAGAATAGATATGCTGCCAGATTACCATTTATAGAATGGTCTCACCGTGTATACTTAGACATGCTGGGTAGTTTCCTTATTTATAACATGAGGTTCATAGAATTTGTAGGCAAGAATATATGAACCCTCAAATAAAATTTAGTACATAGCACCTAGCACTCAAAGAATTATCATTCTAGTACCCAAATTGTAATTGGCTTTGTGAAAGATTTCAAATAGCAGGGGCCTGCAAAGCCATTGCAACAAGTGTGTACATTCCTAGCAAACCCAAAAGCACATTCAAAATATTGGTGCATCTGGCTTTCCCTCAGGCGACAGCTGCAGCTGCTCAAGTTGCTAGAGAATCTGAAGTGACAGCCCCCTCCTGGCTGGTAGCGTCACTGTCATTCAGGAGAGAGATCACAGAGCCTATATCATTTCTGCCTTTGATGCTCAGCTCACAGACGTCAGCGGGACACCAGATGGCTTGTCAGGCATGAGATTAGAAACCTGCAAAGCAGGAATGCCTTCTGCTGGGCATGGAGATTTTCAACTATTCTTGTTGGTACTGAACAGACCCAGGAATGAGAGAAAAATGCATCTGAAATCTTCACCCTCTTAGGTTTTCATCAACAAGAGACAAGCAAGCCCAAATGCATAAGCTTTGGTGCTGAAATCATTTTTTTGTCTTTTCGTTTTTTTTTTTTTTTTTTTTTTTGATAAAAGTAAGACTGTATCTTAAATGGCTCCAGACATGGGGTAAGAGAAGTTTAAGAAAACAAAAGCAGTCAGACAACGTTATTTCCCTCTTTTTTCAGCAACTTTTTTCTACCCAGGATATCCTGGTCACATCGTGAGGAACTATGTAAATATGCTCCCTTTGACTCGGTGGCAAAAATCATTTCCTGTCAGATTCTTTCAAGGAAGAAAAAAAGACCGTCAAACAGCCAAAACCAGAAAAGTACAAATTGTCATATGGAACTTTATCAGGAAAACTTTTCAAGTCAGTCAAACATTATTCTGTAATTTGTTCCTAACATGATTGCTTTTGCTTTCTTTGTACTGTTTTCTTGGTCAAATACGCTACCTACATTGTGCAATGACACCAGAATTTCCTTCTTGTAATCACTGCTCAAAATAAATTTCACTTCTTGAAAGTTATGGACCTTATATCAAGCCCATAGTGATTTATTGTTAAAAAACAAACAAACAAAAAAATCACTTCCCCTTCCTCTCCATTCTCATTCCCACCTTTTTTTGTTTGTTTATTGTGAAAGTAGGATATCTTCAGTTGACACAGATGTGGGTGTCTACCTTAACAAAGGAAAATGTGCCAATTTTTTCCACACTAGACCAAAAAAATAAACTCATGAAGTAGATTGATCGTTTTCCTTTTTATTTAGACAATTCTCTTTCTCTCTTATGCTTGCTTTCTCTCTATCTCTGTCTCTAACTTACAACCTTTAATACTTCCAAATCAGTGCTATTCAAATCCTTTGAGCACTAGTCTGTGGGTCTCAGCCATTTCTGCCTACTTGAAGTGTTCTTAGTATTTCTCTAGCTCAAAAATTCCTTACAGCTGTTCAGTTGTTCATTGCTTCCTTGGGCAAATAGTTTCTCTCTCTTTCTCTCTCTCTCTCTCTCTCTCTGTATGTATGTGTGTGTGTGTGTGTGTGTGACTTGAGCATCTTGGAAAGCTGTCTCTTAAGTTGGTACTCACCTGGATATAAGTTGTGTAGGCATTTACTCTTCTATCTTCCCCTGATTTAAAAGAAAAAAGGAAAAGATGTAGGCACACTTATATTCCACAATGCTGAGATTTTTTTCTTTTAAGATACCTTTGAAACATATTCATTCCTAATCTGGCTAGCAAAAGTGAGACACTAAAGGCTGCATACTTAGCCTTTGTACACATTTGCTTGAGACAAATGTTACAACGGATATAATATGTGGTGTAGTTGCAGGGAACCAAGTTCTTACAAAGCTCTTAATTTAGAATAGCATTTCTTAAAGAGTGTTTCATTAAACAATAGTATCCCTGGATATTATAACAGAGAGAGAAAAGAGGCTGTGGTCAAGAAAATTTTAAAAACTTTATACCACATAAACCTCTTGGAGATTTACAATGTACATTCAAGTATTAAAAACAATAATAGAGAAGCCACCATGATTCTTTTTAATGAAATTTGTTCCAGAGTTGACAATAAAACTATTTTTTAAGAGGAGAAAAGGTATGCAAATTTATTTAAACTGTATTCACGGGCACCTTCAGAATGAAGACCCAAAGATAGAGATAAATTGTCCATTTTTATGCTTAGGTTCAACAAAGTGTGGACCGCCATGTAGAAATATAATTGTATAAAAAGATAATTGATCTGCAGTTAATAGACTGAGTAGGGAAACCCAGCAAGGCCTGTCTACCTAGATTCTTTCTGGCCTCTCTAAGCATGCATTCCTTCTATCTGGGTATGCAGCAGGACTCTCTCTGGAATTGGGGTCTTATGACCTACAATCAAATGAGGTAAATCAGATAATTTCTTTACAGCCAGTTTTTACAAAGAATAGTTTTCTGTTTTATAGCTGGCTTCTGGATCTACAGGAAAAAAACTATTTTTAAAAATATAATTCTTATTAATACTCTATAGAGCTTGTGTTTTTTAAAATACCCTTTAAGAATCATAAATTTAGAACATATCTAACCTACACTAGAAAAAAATCTAATCAGATTAAAAGCATTTGACATTCACTTTTAAGTTTATGAATTTTGTATACTTTTCCCAATTAATTTACTTACATAGACTTGCTATGACACTTGCTATCACTTTTCTTTTTTTAGATACAGAGTCTTGTTCTGTCACCCAGACTGGAGTGTGGCACAATCATAGCATAGTCACAGCTCACCACAGCCTCAAACTCCTGGGCTCAAGTGATCTTCCTGCCTCAACCTCCCAAATAGGTGGCATGTGCCACCACACACAGCTAATTTTTATTTTTTGAGAGATGGGGTCTTGCTATGTTGTCCAGGCTGATCTTGAGGTTGTAGCCTCTAGTAATCTTTTCACCTTGGACACCCAAAATGCTTATGACTTTAAATTATGTGATTTCCAGTTCAACCCAAGAGACTTTATTATTCTTCCATACATGTTCTTCCAATGAAGTAACTCAAATATTCCACCATCACCATACATGCTTTCCTCAAGTGATCCAAAACACAGTCTCTACCTTATTGGAGAATGAGTCACCAAAAAACATCTTATTCAAGTTGAAATATTTAAGTCAAGTATACATGAACTATTTTTAAATGGAAATACTAGAGTAAATTTTTCAGAAATATCAACAGTCCTAGTTTGTTTACTAGTCCTTAACCTAACTGTCCTCATACCTTAGCCCCTTTCCAATTCACCTCACCCCATCATACAGTCATATATCTCATCAGTGGACAGCTGGTTTATAAATTAAATGATATTTGACATTAAAATATTTAAAGATTGTCACCCAACAACAGAGATTGGTTAAGGCAAGATCCTTTACCTCAATGAGCTCAACAACTAGAAATAGAGAAAATTCATAAACTAATAATGACTTAATGGAGTAACAAACAATGTGGTAGGGTTCATAGGAAGTTCTCTGCGAGACCAGTGGAGACAGACTCAGTGTTACATGGACTAAATGTTTGTGTCTCCCCAAAATTCATATGTTGAAATCCTAACCCCCAGTATTAAGAGGGGGGCCCTTTGGGAGGTGATTTAGGTCATGATAGTATATCTCTAAACCATAGTATTAGTGCCCTTATAAAAGGAATCCCAGAGAACTTTCTTGTCCTCTTTCCACCATGTGAGGATCCAAAGAGAAGTCAGTCTGCAGCTAGGAAGAGTGTCCTCAGCACAACTCAACCATGCTGGCCTCCTTATCTCAGACTTCCAACCTCTTGATTTCTGTTTTTTATAAGCCATCCTTTCTGTAATACTGTTCGAGCAGCCCAAACTAAGATGCTCAGCATCAGGGAGTTCTAGAAGGTTTACAGAGGAGGTAACGTTTGAAGTGGATCTTGAAGAATAAGAGCTTATCAAGCAGAATATGAGAGGAATACTCCAGGCAATGAGAACTGTAGATTGCATACAGAGGCATAAAACATGATTATGTATTTGTGTATTTGGGGCCTCTGTATGGTGGAGACAAAGGGTATATGTTAAACTTGACAGAAAATGGGACTGAACACATAGGCTGGGGCCAGCCAATGAGGACATCCCTCTGCCAAGCTAAGAGATCTAGACTTTCCCCTTGAAGGAGGCAAGAGCCTCAGGAAACTTTTAACCAGAGAATTGACATGATTAGATGCTGTTCATCTCCTTTAAACTGTTAGAGGTAATTATTTTCCCTTAGTTTGTCATTTTAGAACCCTAAATCAGACTTATTGCCTCTGATTCTCTTTTACATTCTCCTATGCACACAATAGAAATAGAAATTAAAAACAAGTCATTAATCCATATCTCCAATGAGACAGAATTGCTCTTGACTAAATCTCCCAAATAAGAATTGCAGCTCTATTTTGCTCTTAAAGAAACACAGTTCTCTCGACACTTGTTATAGTTCGGATATTTGACCCTCCACACCTCATGTTGAAATTTGATCCTTAATGTTGGAGACGGGAGCCTAATGGGAGGTGTTTGGGTCATGGTGGCTGATCCCTCATGAATGGCTTGATGCCATCCTCATCCCCCTCCTCACAGTAATGAGTGAGTTTTTTCTCTAGTAGTTTCTGAAAGAGTTTGTCGTTACAAAGAGCCTGGTACCTCCCTCCTCCTCTTGCTGCCTCCCTCGCCATGTGATCTCTGCACAGGCTGCCTCCCCCTTGCCTTCTGCTGTGAGTGGAAGCAGTATGAAACCTTCACTAGGAGCCGATGATGGTACCATGCTCCTCGCACAGTTGGCAGAACCATGATCCAAACAAATCAATTTCTTTATAAATGACCCAGCCTCAATGCACATAAACTAAGACAACACTTCTTTGTGGGAGCTACTAGTAAGACACAGAGTCATCTACACATAATTTTATTTTATTACTCCAAATTGTGTTGCTAGTGATAGAGACTAGAACAACTCCCCTCCTTCCATGACACAACAGCTTCATTGACATCAGAAAGACACAAATCTACCCTCGGTACAAGGCATTTCCAGTAGGTTCTAGCCAAAATATAAGCCAATTTTGTGACACAGAAACCTAAGCAGGCTACCTGTGAAAGCTCTTTTTTTTTTTTTTTCCTGGCCAAGGCTGAACTTTTACAGTACTATACAGTCCCAGGGCAATTATATTCTATTCAGCAAAATTTGATGGTGGGTTCAAAAAAAAAAAAAAAAAGTAGACAGGTAGAACCTAGTTACAGTTGTTCAGAAACATGTGGTTATAAAAGCCCTAAATGCAGCTTAAGAGATATGGCAAGAAGTGGAAGGACTACAGAAGTAACAGCTGATACTCTCAGCTTGTTGTCTGCTGCTTACTGCTGTACCCAGACAAACAGCCATCTTTTTATCTCACTAGCCATGTGTGAAATGGGAGTGAGAGTAGTGTCTTCTTTACAGGATGCATGTTAGAGTTGAAATAAGATAATTTGCTCAAGAAAAGCATTCTGGAAACAATAAAGTGCTTTACAGTTATAGTTGCTTTTATTGAGTCCCTGTATACCTATGCCTCAGCTCTTTTAAAACACTGGCTTATAGAACCATATCCCCTTTGTTATCATCCCATGCATATTCTTCTTGCAATGAAACATTCTGATTCTGGAATTTTCTATCGGGTTTATCATGTCTATGGCCAAGGTATTTCTTGCTTTCATATTAAAGTACTATGAGAAAGGTTTTCAGTCAAGTTACAGTTACAGGTCTATTCAGTTTGAATTTTAATTTCAAAGATTTTTCTACCTGTGATTCTATGTGTTTTTCTTTTTCCTTAAGATCTTACTACTAACTTTCAGAACTGTCCCTCTTCTGGACTTTTCACACCTTACTGACTCTTTTGCATTCCTTTTGGCATTGCTTTTCTTTCCTCTTACTGAGCAGAGTGTCCTTCAAACAAGGATTCTGGTTATTTTCTTCCTTCCTTGATGAAGCCCATCTGTTTCAGGTCTTTAGCTTTCATTTTTTTTTTTTTTTTTTTTTGTGAATGACTTACCCAGTGACCCCTGACCCCACCAAATCCCACATTTCTTCCTGTTTGGTGATGGTGACACCCTCTCGGCTGAATAGGATAAACACTCAAGTGTCCGTTTCCTCCCAAGATTTCTCCAGTCTCACAAACAGGACCCTTCTCAGTTGCACTAACTCTGAAGCACCATCTTGCCTTTCTCTTCTGTCTCCCAGAAGCTTCGTTTTTCTTATCACACCTAATCAGTTGCCAGATTCAGCTGCTATTTCCTCTGTATTATCTCAGAGATCTGCCTCTTCCTCTCAATGCAGTAGACAGGTACCTAAATCAGATTTTATCATCTTTGACAAAATCGTGTCTCATTTTCCTACGTGCTGCAAGTCTTCATTTTCAAAGTTTTCAATTAAAAAAACTTATCAGTGAGCATCTTTTCTACCCTACTTGCTCACATTTTCCCCCAGCCTTTCTATTCAGTCTGCACTCAGTTCTCTGTTATTTGTAGTTGGTTTAGATATTTCCCTCCAAAACAATCTGCAAACATTATGTCTCCTTCACACCTCTTTCCTTTACAATAAGGTCAAGAGAACTTTTTTGCAATACTTCACAACTTAATTTATTTTTAGTCTACAGATAGCATCAATGTCTGTAATTTCAGGGCCAAGGTTGGCCTAGGTTGGTGTTGTCCAATGAAACTTTCTACAGTGATGGAAATGTCCTGTATCTCTGCTCTTCAATATGGTATTGACTAAACACATGTGACTGTTGGGCACTTGGACTGTGGTTAGTGCATCTGAGGAACTGAATTTTTTATTTTATTTAATTTTAATTAATTTAAATTTAAATAGCCATATGTGGCCAGTAGCTACTATATTGGACAACACAGTCTAAGACTAGGCCCTATAATATCAAATGATACTGTGAGAGTTGAGCTCATTGAACCTAAAACAAGCTTTTCAGGCATCTAAGGAAATATGTTAAATCTGAAAAAATATTATTACAAAATAAAAGCAAGCTTCAGAGTCACAATTAGTGAATGTTTTGATTTTATATAATTAAATATTATTAAGCAGTTTTGTCAATCTTTAAAATTTATTTAATTAAAAACTTGAGCAAATTGCATTATGTTTCCAAATAATTTGCTGGTTATATTTTTCCTCTTCACAAGAAGTTCCAAATATATATAATATTTGCCAAAAATTCAAATCATAGCCAATTGTAAATTAAATGAGCTGCTCATGGCCAAATTTTATCAAAAACAAAACTATAAAGATCTCTCAAAATTTGTACAGTAAAACTTAACATTTAATGTGATGCATTTTTTATATGTTTGATATGATGTGAGGTGAGGCATCTACAAGACTGCCTAGTCTATGTTTAACAGTAACCAACTGTTCTTCCCAATTAAAGGTAAGCCCAAACCACTCAGTCTCTCCTGTACTTTTACTTAGGCCCACCCATAACCTTTGCAGGATAAGGCAAGAGCATAAATGAAGCCTCTTGCCCCATGGCCACCTTCCTTCTCAGCCCACTCATCCTGGACCAAGGAAGACCTCATGCTCACATCTATGAACAGGCCAGTGGAGCCACCCTGTTTCACCGAACAGTCCTGGGAGCATTTACACCTGTGGCTCATTCTTCCCTTTACAATACAGACCGTAGGCCCCAGGAGTAAGGAATTCTGGGATTACTGATTGAGAGTGGGCATAACTCCGGGCACCAGCAAAGCATTGTGGGCAGAGGTGTGACAAAAGGACCACAGTGGAGTCCTTTAAAGTATGAGGCCTATATCTAGGTATTACTTTAGAGTAATACCACTCTAACTTTTCCATATTTCTATTATAAAATATATCACTATCTGAAATATTATTTTGTTTCTTTCACTATCTACTTTTCTAAAAATATTGCTATCACTAAGGTAAAACAGACTTCATCTGTTATGATACCTAGAATCACAGGGATCCTGATGTTAGAAGACCATCTTGCTTATAGCAAATGCTAAGCAAATATTTTTTGAAGAAATAAATGATTTTTAAATTTTCCTATGAAATCATACCATAGATGTTGGAAAAAATATAGGTAGCCCAATATATTTCTTTCATTTTCAAAATTTCTTTTTTTTTTAATTTTTATTTTCTTGGCTAGTGTGTTCTCTATGTCAGACTGTGATTTGCACCTGTTAGTAGGTTGTCAAACCAATTTATTATGTAGTTCCCAAAGTGTGGTCTGTGGAGCCCTGGGGGGGTTTCAAGACTTTCCAGGGGACCTACTAAGTCAAAATTACCCTTCTGTAATCACAGCAATTTGGGAGGCTGAGGCTGGAGGATCACCTGAGATAAGTCTGGGCAACATAGTGAGACCCATCTCCACAGACACACACAAATTTTTTTAATTAGCTGGGCATGGCAGTGAGTGACTGTAGCCCTAGCCACTTGGTAGACTGAGACAAGAGGATCACTTGAACCCAGGACTTCAAGGTTGTAGTGAGCTATGATCACACCACTCCACCCCAGCCTGGAAGACGGAGTCAGACCTGGTCTCTTAAAAAAATAAAAATGTAAAAAATTAAAAAGAAATTATTCTCATAATAATATTTAGATGCTATTTGCCTTTCCTACTGATACACAGACTGTAGAAATAGAGAGGGTCCATTCTATATTTATAATATTTATAATGAATAATGGGTTTAAGATGCTCTTCAACTTGCACTATTAATGGTGCAAAAGGAGCAGTGGGTAAAATTTCAGGTTCTTGGCAAAAATCAAGGCAGTGGCACCAAACTGTACTAGTAACCATTCTTTAATGCCATCATTCACAGTTTTAAAAAAATGGCATTTACACTCTGAAATGTCCTTGATGAAACACTAAAAGTATTAATTTTATGAAATATCAACCTTCAGTATACACCTTGTTAATATTCTTTGTGACAAGATGAGAATAGTGAAATAAGATGTCTTGATGAAAATTATAGTGCAATTCAGTTGCAACATAGGTACTTTTTTTAGTAGAACACCTTTTTTGCTTGAGAAATTACTGAAGAAGTATTGTTATGCAGACTAGAATATTAGGCTGACATTTTCTTTAACATGAACAAAGTTATTCTATCACTGTTGCTCATGACAAAGTTTAAGATTTCATCAAAAATTGAACTATAGAAAACTTGTATCCAACACTGTAAGCTTTACAGCTTCCTAGTAACTGGAATTTTCTGATCAGATGGATGGTGGTGTTAACGAATGTGATTTTTTAAATATTCTGTAATGAAGTTTGCAAAAATTTGGAAAATATTTTCGTTTTAACTTTTATTTCAGAACATTACTGAGGTATAAACATTTTGGTTAATAAATTGCTTTTGTACAGTTTGAGTCAAAGTTACAAGTGTGCCCATCATCCAGATAGTGTGCATTGTACCCATTAGGTGTGAATTTACTCATCCCCTCCTCCCACCTGCTTGAATTTCAAGGAGTGTTATTTTAATATGTGCATGTAAGTGTTGATTGATTAGTTCCAATTTAATGTTGAGTAGATGTGGCATTTGTTTTTCCATTCTTGTGATACTTTGAAGAATGGTCTCTAGTTCCATCCAGGTTACTACAAGAGGTAATAGTTCACCATATTTTATGACTGAGTAGTTAGTACTCCATGGTATGCATATACCACATTTTATTAATCCACTCATGTATTGATGGTACTTGGGTTGTTTCCACATCATTGCAATTGTGAAATGTGCTGCTATAAACATTTGAGTTCAGGTGGGTTTTTTTTGGCATATTATGGGGGTACATATTTTAAGGTTTCAATAAATGCCCTTTTCCCCCCTCCCCCCACAAGTCTGAGTTTCCTGCATGACCATCCCCCAGATGGTGCATATCTCACTCATTATGTATGTATATACCCAGACCCTCCCCCCTCTCACCTGCCCAATACCCTATTACTGTAGTACCTATGTGTCCACTTCGGTGCTGCTCAGTTAATACCAGTTTGCTGGTGAGTATATGTGGTGCTTGTTTTTCCATTCTTGGGATACTTCACTTAGTAGTATGGGTTCCAGTTCTAACCAGGAAAATATAAGATCTGCTATATCACCATTGTTTCTTAGAGCTGAATAGTACTCCATGGTATACATATACCACATTTTATTAATCCATTCTTGGATTGATAGGCAATTGGGCTGTTTCTACAGCCTTGCAATTATGAATTGTGCTGCTATAAACATTTGAGTGCAGGTGTCTTTTTTGGTTTTTTTATAAAATATCTTTTTTTCCTTTGGGTAAATACCTAGTAGTGGGATTGCTGGATCAAATGGTAGGTCTACTTTTAGTTCTTAGAGGTGTCTCCATACTACTTTCCGCAGAGGTAGTACTAGTTTGCAGTTCCATCAACAGTGTATGTGTGTTCCTATCTCTCAGCACCCATGCCAACATTTGTTATTTTGGGACTTTTTGATAAAAGCTATTCTCACTGGAGTTAAATGATATCTCATTGTGGTTTTGATTTTCATTTCCCTGATGATTGAAGATGTCGAGCATTTTTTCATATGTATGTTGGCCATTAGTTTATCTTCTTTTGTAAAGCTTCCGTTCATGATTTTGCCCATTTTTTAATGGGGTTGTTTGGTGTTTTCTTGCTGATTTGCTTGAATTGTTTGTAGATTCTGATTATGAGTCCCTTATCTCATATATAGCATGCAAATATTTTCTTTCTGTCGGTTGTCTGTTTGCTCATTGATTGTGTCCCAGGCTGTGCAGAAGCTTTTTAATTTGATCAGGTCCCATTTATTTATTCTTGTTGCTGTGATTGCCTTTGGGGTCTTCATAAATTCTTTCCCTAGGCTGATGTCTTTTAGAGCTTTCCCAACATTTTCTTCTAGAATTCTTATAGTTTCATGCTTTAGGTTTAAGTCTGTTATCTATCATGAGTTAATTTTTGTGAGTGGTGAGAGGTGCGTATTCTGTTTCAGTCTTCTGCATGTGGCTATCCAATTTTTCCAGCACCATTTATTGAATAGGGATTCTTTACCCCGGTGTATGTTTTTGTCTGCTTTGTTGATGATCAGATGGCAATATGAGGATGGCTTTATGTCTGGGTTCTCTGTTCTGATCCATTGGTTTATGTCTCTGTTCTTGTGCTAGTATTATGCTCTTTGGTTACTAAAGCCTTGTAGTATAGCTTGAAGTCTAGTAAATTGATGCCTCCCTATTTGTTATTTTTGCTTAAGTTTGCTCTGGCTATACTTGGTCTTTTCTGGTTCCATATGAAGCACAGAATTATTTTTTTAGGTCTGAGAAAAATGACATTGATATTTTAAAGAGGATTGCAATGGCTCTCTAGAGCACTTTATGCAGTGTAGACATTTAACAATGTTGACTCTACCAATCCATGAGCATCATATGTTTTTCCATCTGTTTACATCCTCTGCTATTTCCTTCTTCAGTGTTTCATAATTCTCCCTTTAGAGAAAGAGATCCTCTTATTAAATATATTCCTAGTTATTTAATTTTCTTTGTGGCTATTGTGAAAAGCATTGAGTCTTTAATTTGGTTCTCAGCTTGACTACTGTTGGCATATATGAATGGTCCTGATTTTTTAACTTGAGACTTTGCTGAATTTATTTATCAATTCCAGGAGTCTCTTGGTGGAATCTTTGGGGTTTTCTAGATATAAAATCATATCATCAGCAAAGAGCAATATTTTGACCTCTTTTGCCCCCATTGGATACCCTTAATTTCCTTCTCTTGTTTGATTAATCCGGCTAGGACTTCTAGTACTATGTTGAATAGAGTGGTGATACAGGGCAACTTGTCTGGTTCCAGTTCTAAGTGGGAATGCTTTCAATTTTTCCCCCTTCAGTATGATGTTGGCTGTGGGCTTGTCATATATGACTCTTATAATTTTGAGGTAAGTCCTATCTATGCCTATTTTGTTAACCATTCTTATTACAAAAGGGTGCTGAATTTCGTCAAGTGGCTTTTCTGCATCTATTGAGAGGATCATATGGTCTTTGTTTATACTTATATTTATGTGGCGAATTACATTTATAGATTTGCATATGTGGAACCACCCTTGCACCTCTGAGATTAAGCCTACTTGGTTGTGGTGAATTATTTTTTTATATGCAGCTTAATTTTGTTTGCTAGGATTTTATTGAGAATTTGATAGGCAAAATTGGCAGGCCTCTCACTACATTAATCAGAAGCAGAAAAGAAAGGGTGCTAGTAATCTCGATCAGGAATGAAAAAGGAGAAATCATGATTGATACCACAGAAATACAATATATTATCTCTGAATACTAAAAAAAAATCTGCACATAAACTTGAAAATGTGGAGGAAATGGACAAATTCTTAGAAACACACACCCTCTGTTGGTTTAATCAGGAAGAAATAAGATTCCTAAACAGACCAATATCAAGTACCAAAATTGACGCAGCAATAAAAAGATCTTTCAACAAAAAATCCTGGACCAAATGGTTTCACAGCTGGATTTTATCAGACCTACAAAGAACTGGTACCTATCCTGTAGAAATTATTATATAACATTGAGAAGGAAGAAACATCCCCAACATGTTTTACAAAGCCAGTATCACCTAGATACCAAAGCCAGAAAAGAAAACTCAACAAAAGCCAGACTCAACAAAAAAAGAAAACTACAGACCAATATCCCTATGAACATAGATAGAAAATCCTTATAACTCAGTGAACTAATACTTTTCAAATGACCAATGCATAATGATCCAAAATCATACCTCAGTAAAATATTTATTCACAGTGAAAGATAAGTAAATGAATTTTAATGAAAATATACTAAAAGTTCATTGAAATAGTTTCAGATTCCTTCCTGCAAATAACCTTTAAGAAACTATCACCCACTGAATTTTGGTGTAGTAAAAAAGAATATCCAAAATTAACTTCAAAGGGCTATTAAAATTCTCCTCCCCTTTCTAACGACATATCTGTATAATCTACAGATTTTCTTTATGTACTTCAATTAAAAAATATAACTCAAAAGACTTAAGGCAGATTCAGACATGAGAATCTATCCGTCTTATACACTAGAGGAATTTGCAAAAACATAAAACATTATCTCTTTTCACTAACATTTGTGTGGGTTTTCTCAAGAATATTTTTTATTAAAAATAAGGTATTACTATGTTAACATGAATGGATTTATTATTGCTATTTTTAGATGAATTAAATAAATACATTTAATTATTTATTTTATGAGAGTAAAGAGCTCCTTGAAGTCCAAAATGTTTGAGAATTACTGATTTAATAAATTGTGATCAACATTTTGAAAATTAAATACAAAAGAATATTGTACTTTAATATTTGTAAAATCATATTTTACATTAACTCTATATTTTACATTATTATATAGTATGTGAGTAAATATAGTTTTTTGAAGCCTTTGTTTTAGTTATGCAAATACAAATATATGGTATGTGGGTACTGGTTCATAAGATAAAATTTATTTTTTACTCTTGCAGCAAAAAGTTTGAAAAAAATGTAGTATATCATCTGCTTCTTAAGAGCAGGGACTGTGCTTTTTTATCTTTCTAGGCCAAAATACTTAGCACAATGTCTGACACATATACTGACTCAATAATTATAGAATAAACCCCCTTTTTCTCTCAATTTCCACATTCTATGTATTAGCATATCCTGTTAGCTCTGCTGTAAAATCTATCCAGAATCTGACCACT
This sequence comes from Mirza zaza, assembly GCA_008750895.1. Taxonomy (NCBI): domain Eukaryota; kingdom Metazoa; phylum Chordata; class Mammalia; order Primates; family Cheirogaleidae; genus Mirza; species Mirza zaza. Next base: position 118,343 of record VSMD01023406.1, on the reverse strand, counting down.
TACCACAAAATCCAGGCTACTCTCATTTCCACCCTACATTATTGTGATGGCCTCTACCTGTTCACATTTGATTCAACTTTTCCCCTAAACATACGTTCTTAACACAGACACTACAGTGATTCTGTTACCTCCCTGTATTTAGAAGTTTACCTATCTTTGATTTCAACTTCTATTTTTTCCCTGACACTCATTCCTTGCCAGCTACTCTGGTCTCCCCTCATTTCCAGAACAAACAGGCCTAGCACTAGGACTTAGGATTCATCATCATAAATTCTCCATTTGTGTCAAGAACAATCAATTACCACCCCATTTCATTGTTGTGATTTGTCACCTGCTTTCCTACACACTTTCCTTCAATGACCCAGATCCTTTGATGAGTTCTTCCATTATTCTGCATTGCCAATTGTACACATCTTCTTAGTCCTGAGTAAATGGTAATGAGCATGCTTGTCACTGAATCATCTCTACTCAATGCTAATGAAAGCTTGGCAGAAAAAAAAGTTGGGAAACTGCATGCATCTGGATATTGTCCATAAATCAGCTCTCAACATGTACCAAAAGGGAAGCTTAGCTGAGATAATATGAAATGCAGTAACAATTCAAATAATATTTTCTGGAATGAAAAGCAAAATTCTTCAGATCCACCAGTTCTAAAAATAGGCAATAGGAAAATTAGAAAACAGAAATGTGAACTGACATTTTAAGGAAATAATTTCAGTTAATTAACCTATGTCTAAATTCAGAGGGAGCTATGAGTTTGTTGATAAGAAAATGATGCTAAGAAAAATCCCACATGATTAGGGAAAAAAGGTGGTGTCTCTCTACCCTTTCCATCACATCAACCAAATTCTTTTTTTTTTTTTTTTTTTTTT